>JARSSU010017151.1:0-32788 GCA_029619165.1 Eurosta solidaginis | reverse complement strand
TAGCTCACGCGCCCAACGGCGCCAACACTTCACAGCTGTACCACGTCATACTACTACCATGTCTAGTAGAGCGGGGTAGCAATGCGAGCATCAAGCCCCTGACCCCCGTAGTCTTCTCCTCCCCTCTTTTCTGGCAGCAATCGTGTCAGTCAGGAAACAGACTCTTAGTCCCTGCCATCCTTTTGCCCGTCGCCAGCACAGAATATAGAGGTGTTGCGACAATCCCTCAATGCGCTCCTGCTTGGGTGGTGCCCACTTTCCTAGATGTGTGCGTGGTCTCCCCCGCGACGGCACCGCCTCGACTGTTTCCATCATCGCGCCCATAGTTGCCAGGTCCGCAAAACCCAAATCATCCGGTACCCCAATGCTTGCCCAAGGGCGCCCAGTTCAATGCCAGAACAGCAATTGTCGTCTTGCCTTCCACAACCTAGCGTAGTCAACCCCTCACTTGACCCCTAGAGTGCGGCGTCACCCATCATGCACTTCAGAATTCTGCAGTTCAACTGTAAATGGGTACTGGGAGATTCGTAGATAGTCGATTTCATGAAGCGCACAACTCCGCATTGCTTCGATTCAAGAGACTAAATCTCAGCGGCAGGATCGCATTTCAGACCTGCTCTGGTTAAATGTCCACAGGAAAGACTGCGAGAGCGGAAATGGAGGCTGCCATCGCGTTTATATTACACCACTCTGTGCAATATCATATATTTGTCATGGCATCGAACGTGAGTGTACATGTCTTAGAACGTCAAGGGCCTATCTTGCGTCGCGATGCAAATCTAGAAATGCATCAACTCTACATCCCTCCTGTCACCTGTTGCCCCGTTGGATACGCCCTAATATCGGGTCCTGTATCTACTGGGCAACAGTCGCGTTTATCTTAGCGATTTTCAATGCCCATCACGACCTTGGCATTCAACTTGCGGGCGGAGTATGGTGAGATTTTGCGGATCAAATAGCTAAACGAGTTTATGCAAATAATTCGGGACCCCCAGTCGTGTATGGTGAGGAGCTGTTCATAGCTCGCCAGATATCTCAATCGTGAGCGGCAGCAGAACTCGTAAATGCATCAACTGGCAGCCGATGGTACATTGGCATCCGACCACCTGGCCCATACTTTATTTTCGTTCGAGCGTACCGCCGACTTCACTGTCACCGAAAAACGCACTTTCATAAACGTCCAAAAAGAAAGTGGGAAGAATAGAATCTGGGCACAGACAGCGAGCTTTGCTGCCGACCCTCCCCTATCCCGACTGATGCCCGCGCGAAGGGGAGCTGTGCCTTACGTAGGCAGTGTAATCGCGCTCGGCACATTGTCATTCCGCGCGCGAGAATCCCGAACAACCGGCCCCACTTCCACGGCGGAGGCGCGAGCTTAGCGAGGGAACGCGACCTTATAAACAGCTTGATCCTAGGCGACAAATAAGGGATATAAACCAACGCATCAGATTGCTTGTGGACGAACACAAGCGGGCGAAATGGGAAGAGCACTAAGAGGTTGTAACCTCTCTACCGGTGTAGGTAACTTTGTCCCCGTAAAGTCCCTATCGAATCGACTAAGCACAAGACAAAGTTTCCATCGCCTTTGCGATAAGGTGCTGTCGGATGCGAGTGCGCGAGCGCTTTCTGCCGACAATATATAAGTGCATCCTACGGTCGACAAAGATAGACGGAGAGCCAATAGACGTGCACATAAACACAAACTCAGCGCGTCACCAATTACCATCACCGCTAGAGAGGTGTGAGGACGCCATTGGTCGCGCTAAACCATCCAAAGCAGTGGGCCCAGACGGCATAGCCATGCCGATGCTTAAAAACCTAGGAAAGATGGTTTCAAATATTAGCGCATGTCTTCAACCTGTCTCTTTCCACCTTTGTCATACCCGAGAAATGGAAATGGCCAAGGTGGTCCGCTACTAAAGCCTGGAAACAGCTAACGTAGGTGAGTCATATCGTCCGATATCTCTCTCTATCGCCAGTGGCAAAGACGCTTGAAGCCATTTTGCTCCCTCATTTCCAAGCACATTTGCAGCTAGCCCCTCATCAGCATGGCTTCAGAAAACTCCATAGCACTACCTCCGCGCTAAATGTCATTAGCACCCAGATAAATTGCGGTTTGACTGAATCAATATCCCCTACCATAGAACAGTACTCGTAGCGTTAGACCTATCAAAAGCTTTTGATACGGTCAACCATGGCTCGTTACTGGAAGACCTGGAGGGTCTCACCCTTCCCCCATGTCTTAAAAGGTGGACCGCAAATTATCTGGGTGTCGGCAGGCATCGGTGCAATTCAGAACGAAACATCAAAACAAAGGAGAATTAACAAGGGGTGCCACAGGGTGGTGTCCTATCCACGCTTTTGTTTAATTTCTACATAATCTAAGCTACCTTCACCACCGGAAGGAGTCACACATCGTTTCCTATACGCCGATACTGCACAATAATGCCACAGGCCAGGCCCAAGATCGATGAGCTATGCAATAAAATAAACGGCTATCTCTCCCTGATCTCTCCAGTTTTTTCGCCTCGCGAAACGCTCATTGTCACCGACTAAATCTTCCGCGACCTATTTACAACATGGACGCCCCAAATGTCGACCATATCGAACATCCACGTCGATGGCACTACGCTACCGGACTGTCCTAACACCCCAAAATCTGGGTGGACGTTTGATCAGGATCTACATTTTGGTGCGCACGCAACCGCAATTGTTCCAAGAATTCAGAGCCGTAATAAAATTCCTCAAATCTCCTTGCTGAGCAGTACTGGGAAAAGCTAAAGAAACGCTCATTGAGCACATACAAGCAATTAGCCAGCCGATTACGTGCTACGCGTCACCCATATTGGTCGCCAATGCTAAACAACCAACCCACTGGAGAGAACTACAGGCCTGCAACTAATACTGCATGCTCAGAATCGCCACGGCTCGTCTTCTTATGTTCCCCAGAACACCATCGCATGATGAGGCGATGAATACTCCCCGATCGGAGAGAATTTGATGATGACTGATCCAAACAGTTTCTGTTGACTACACACAGAAACCTGGCATCAAAACAGACATCTGATTGACGCGAACCAGCACCGCCATAGGGCCTAAGGAGTCATCCTCCGTAGCATTTTGAGGATATACGGTCACTGAGAACCCAGCCGTATGAGCGGAAAACACAAGCAGGTCCTTGGTGAACGCCATAGACAGCCGTCGGACTGACGGTCGGGGAATTGCCCGTGAATCCAGTTACACTTGAAGACAAAGCACATATCCAGACTCTGCTAGAGAGGAACACGCATACTCGCCAGGGCAACGCCGTCGCTCCATACAATCTGCTCAACTTCGCATTCTGGATACAGTAACAGTTAACTCTCTACTATCAGAATCAACCCCGACATACAACATGTATGCCCTGCATTGCAATGTGTCCCCACATGCACACCGAACCATCTCTTTAATTGTAATGTGAACCCACGCCTCTCACACACACCTTCCTTATGGTCCACCTCCTGTTGAAACGGCAAGTGTTCCTGGAGCTCCCGTTAGAGGCTATTGATGACATTGTGATCGTGGTCGCGGCTATTAGGTGGGGCGAGCATTGCTCAAACAACACAACAACCGGTAGAGCGGTAGTTATCTGCGTACTTCTGGTCTTTATTATTCAACATTTCAGGTTTAATTTTTAAATTTCATAAAAAATAATATGGACCCGTTTTTAGTTCCAATAGAATCCTCTGCCGCCTTGACTACAATTATTGTTTACTATGTATGATATTAATTCGAGCCAATTTCTAGTCTTAAGTAAACAGGTTTCATCAGATGTACTGAATCCCTGTTAAACCTTTTGACTTAAAATAATTTCTCAAGACAAGTTTTTTGTAATTTTAATGCAACTGGAATACAATTTGTAATTTTCAAATTGCGACACACTGCCAAAAACTGGGTACAAGCAAATCGACATTCTTGTTTATTTACCAAAATACAAAATAAAAAATAATATTTCTCGTGAAATTAATTTAAGTTGTAGAATCGAAGACCTCGGATAGCTGCTAACGTTCGTTTTTTATTTAGCAGACCACGTTTTGCTGAATTCGTTTATTTCATTTTCGATGACATTGTTAAAAGTAATAAGAAAGAAAAACAACAAAACTTAAATTGAAAAAAGTAAGAATAAAAACAGAACAAAACCAAAAGAAGTAAAAAGTAACACAGAGCAAATTGAAGCCAACATGGTTGGTACTGAGGATCATGTGAGTGCCCAGATATCCCACAAAGTGACATAGCCACACTTGCAATTTTAGCTACGAGCAAAATCAATATACAATTTGACCAACAATGCTGTCAAGAGCACACAAAATGTACACACACACATGGACATATCGTCAATGGTGTGCAACCGATAGTACTGATCAGACGGGAAAGATTGGTTGTTGCATCTTTCATAATACATATTTCAGAAGTGAACGAGGTATCAAGGCTGTAAGTTGAAATGTGTGCGTCTGTGAATGGCGTAGTTCGATACTTTTGTTTGTCAGGAGCTACGCTTTTACGCATCACGCTTGGCGTGCCTTCATAAATGCGACGCCACTATACGACAATCATCTTTTCATGTGTAGCTTTCGCTCTCTCATAGTTCCTTATTCGACTCTATGACCCGGCGCTACCAACGTCACATTCCTACAAAATTTTCAGAGTGGTGATCTCAAAGCAAGATACCGTATTCCCATGATATTTAACTTCAGAAAACTCATGCAAAACTGGTAAAAACAATAAGATTGAATTATATTATTATATAACCAAACTGACTAACATACTAAGGCATAGCTCACTAACCAATGCAGTAGAGCCCCTTCCCCTCAAAAAATGCTTGACATAAATATGGCTACAACGGTGATGTGAGCTGGAGATTGATAGTGGGGCGGTGAGAAAGCGTCATACATCCGTGAATACAGCGCTATCCGATATGCCGTAATTGCATAATACTGCTGACTGGCGATTTCATACATCCATATTTCCGACCTACATACATACATATATCCAGTGAAGTTCTAAATACGATCTAGTTCAAAAGCACGCATGCGGGTGATGAGAATATTGTTGAATCTGTTTAACAGATCGGTTGTAATGATCATAGTCGCATTAGCTTCAAATATTTGGTAGTTTTAAATCGTTGTTTTGGAGGTGATGGGCAGGAGTGCTGGAATAGATCTACAGGGGAACCTACATACATACATGTCATATGAGCGGGTGATGTGTGTCATCGCGCGTAAACATACTTCATAGTGTATGCTTGTACAGTATAGTACGGGCTGGTGAAGACATTTGTGTTAACTCGGACTAAATGTTTTCTTTTTTGTTAAGCAAATCCATGCATTCACATGTTTATATGCACATCATACTCGTATTCATTGGTGTTGGTACAACATCCTACAGTAATATCCGCTGCTGACACAGCACAAATTTGTCGTGGCAGATATACACACAGCAACAGACAAAAACCTAACAAAACATACATACAAGCTAGTATAAAGACAAGAAGAAACAAAAATTGACTTCAAGTCAATGCACAAAGTCCCTAAGACCACTATGTGCTGCGTTCACAAACAGTAACAAAGTGGCATAATAAGTGTTGAAAATCTCGGACCACTTATATTTGTGGCACTTTTGACGGTTGGGCTTGGCCGGATACATAACCGCACAGGCACACATCAATATTATGACGTAAACTCAGCAGCGTGTATAGTGGATACACATATGTACTGTACGATATGTATATATAGGTGTACCTATAATACCTAGGCGTGATCTATGGAGGGAGTTTTAGAACGCGATCGTAGAGCTGCAAAAGTATCGATATTCGCGTACTCGATATTTACGATGAGGGATCGATACTCTCGCGTGATATATACTCGAACTATTTTTGCTTTATCGTGAAAAGCGCTTAGCTCAATTTAAAAGCAATATCAGCATAACTATATGCAGAAATTTATGTGAAATACAATAAATACAACAAGTAAGGCGAAGGCCCTATAGTGCGGGTGTAACCGAACAGTACATACTCAGTTGATGAGCAGTCTGTGGAGCACAAAGTAAGGGCAATCACCATGTTGTAAAAGAACCTAGGGTAACCCTGGAATGTGTTTGTATGACATGTGTATCAAATGAAGTACTAAAGAGTATTTTAGAGGAGTGGCCATATATCTATAGATGGACGCCATTTCGGGATATCGCCATAAAGGGGACCAGGCTGACTCGAGAATTTGTTTGTACGATAGGGTATCAAATGAAATGTGTTAATGAGTAATTTTAAAAGGGAGTGGGCCTTAGTTCTATAGGTGGACGCCTTTTCGAGATATCGCCATAAAGGTGGACCAGGGGTGACTCTAGAATTTATTTTGTACGATATGGGTATCAAATGACAAGGTATTAATGAGTATTTTAAAAGAGCGTGGGCCTAAGTTCTATAGATGGACGCCTTTCGAGATATCGCCATAAAGATGGACCAGGGGTGACTCTAGAATTTGTTTGTACGATATGAGTATCAAATGAAAGGTGTTAATGAGTATTTTAAGAGGGCGTGGGCCTTAGTTCTATAGTGTGGACGCCTTTTCGAGATATCGCCATAAACGTGGCCGAGGCGACTGTAGAATTGTTTGTACGATATGGCATATCAAATGAAAAGGTGCTATGAGTATTTTTAAAGGGAGTGGGCTAGTTCTTATATGGACGCCTTTCGGATATCGTATAAGATTGGACCTGGACTTGACTCTAGAATAGCGTTTTCGTACAATAATGGGTGTCCAAAAACGAAAAGTGCAATAAGCTGTTCACAGGGAGTGGGCCTTTGTTTCTATGCGTGGACGCCTTATATCGAGGATACTCGCCATACAACGTCGAGCCAGGGGTGGACACTCTAGACATAGTTTGTAGCAACGATAGTGGGGCTATCAACGAGAAGTGTAGTGACTGGCATTTTAGAGGGAAAGGGCGTGGGTCATTGAAGGTCTATCAGGTGGACGCCTTTTCGAGATGATCAGCCATAGGTGGCCAGGGTGACTCTAGCATATGTGTTTTGCGTACAGATGTGGGTATCACATGAAAGGGTATAGATGATATTTTAAAAGGGAGTGGGGCCTTGAGTTCGGTATAGGTGGACTGCCTTTTCGAGAGATATCGCCATCAAGAAGTGGACCCAGGGTGACTCTAGACTGTTTTGTGTACGATAGTGTATCAAACGAAAGGTGTTACTGAGCATTTAAGGATGGGAGTGGCTTATGCTCTAGGTGGACGCCTTTTCGAGATATCGCCATCAACGTGGACTCAGGGGTGACTCTGGAATGTGTTTTGTACGATATGGGTATCAAATTAAAGGGTATTAATGAGGGTTTTAAAAGGGAGTGTCGTTAGTTGTATATGTGAAGGCGTTTTCCGGAGATATCGACCATGTGAAATGGTGGACCAGGGTGATCCAGAACATCATACCTGGTCATCTGTCGGGTTACCCGTGTGACTAGCTCGTGTATTCTTGATATTATCGCTTTATCTTACCTACGGGACAGTATTCCCCTTCAGATTCTCTCAAGAGCAGCTCTTTTTGGTTTGCTCGTTGATTTTTGTCTTCTCCTCCTGATTTCATTTTCGTTCGCGTCCGCTTCTTTCCGTGTTTTGCGCTCCCCTTTCGTCAAATAGATAAACTTTTTTTTTTTTATGTTTTTTTTTCTTGTACTATTCTGTTTTTAGTTTTTAATTGTTATTTATAGAAAACTTTTTTACTAGTGTTTTTTTTTTAGATAAAAACTTTATTTTTTTTTTATTTTCCATTTTTCATTCTTTACTTACATGTTCATTTTCCGCACTTCTTCGCTATCTGTCTGTTACCCGTTACACAAAAAAAAAAAAAAAAAAAAACCAGCTCGGCGTTAACAGATAACTTGAGCAAAAATGATATATCTTTACTAAACTCAGTTCACGTACTTATCTGAACTCACTTTGTATTGGTGTAAAAAATGGCCGAAATCCGACTATGACCACGCCCACTTTTTCGATATCGAAAATTACGAAAAATGAAAAAATGCCATAATTATATACCAAATACGAAAAAAATGGATGAAACATGGTAATTGTATTGGTCTATTGACGCAAAATATAACTTTAGAAAAAAACTTGGTAAAATGGGTGTGACACCTACCATATTAAGTAGAAGAAAATGAAAAAGTTTTGCAGGGCGAAATCAAAAGCTCTTGGAATCTTGAAAGGAATACTGTACGTGGTATTACATATATAATAAACTAGCGGTACCCGACAGATGATGTTCTGGATCACCCTGGTCCACATTTTGGTAGATATCTCGAAAACGCCTTCACATATACAACTAAGGACCACTCCCTTTTAAAAACCCTCATTAATACCTTTAATTTGATACCCATATCGTACAAACACATTCTAGAGTCACCCCTGGTCCACGTTTATGGCGATATCTCGAAAAGGCGTTCACATATAGAACTAAGGCCCACTCCTTTTTAAAATACTCATTAACACTTTCATTTGATACCCATATCGACAGGCATCCACCTATGAACTAAGGCCCACTCCCTTTTAAAATACTCATTAACACCTTTCATTTGATACCCATATCGTACACAAAATTCTAGTCACCCCTGGCCCACCTTTATGGCGATATCTCGAAAGGCATCCACCTATAGAACTAAGGCCCACTCCCTTTTAAAATACTCATTAACACCTTTCATTTGATACCCATATCGTACAAACAAATTCTAGAGTCACCCCTGGTCACCTTTATGGAGATATCTCGAAAAGGCGTCCACCTATAGAACTAAGACCCACGCCCTTTTAAAATAGTTATTAACACCTTTCATTTGATACCCATATCGTACAAACAAATTCTAGAGTCACCCCTGGTCCACGTTTATGGCGATATCCCGAAAAGGCGTCCACCCATAGAACAAAGGCCCACTCCCTTTTAAAAACTTATTACACTTTTCGTTTGACACCCATATGTACAAACGCATTCTAGAGTCAACCAGGTCCACTTTTATAACGATATTCGAAAAGGCGTCCACCTATAGAACTAAGGCCCACTCCCTTTTAAAATACTCATTAACACCTTTCATTTGATAGCCCATATAGTACAAACAAATTCTACAGTCGCCCCTGGTCCACGTTTATGGCGATATCTCGAAAAGGCGTCCACATATAGAACTAAGGCCCACGCCCTCTTAAAATACTCATTAACACCTTTCATTTGATACTCATATCGTACAAACAAATTCTAGAGTCACTCCTGGTCCATCTTTATGGCGATATCTCGAAAAGGCGTCCATCTATAGAACTTAGGCCCACGCTCTTTTAAAATACTCATTAATACCTTTTATTTGATACCCATATCGTACAAAATAAATTCTAGAGTCACCCCTGGTCCACCTTTATGGCGATATCTCGAAAAGACGTCCACCTATAGAACTTAGGCCCACTCCCTTTTAAAATTATCATTAACACATTTCATTTGATACCCATATCGTACAAACAAATTCTCGAGTCAGGCCTGGTCCGCCTTTATGGCGATATCCCTAAATGGCGTCCATCTATAGATCTATGGCCCACTTCCTCTTAAAATACTCTTTAATACCTTCCATTTGATACACATGTCATACAAACACATTCCAGGGTTACTCTAGGTTCCTTTTACAACATGGTGATTTCCCTTACTTTGTCTCCACAGCTCTCAACTGAGTATGTAATGTTCGGTTACACCCGAACTTAGCCTTCCTTACTTGTTTATTTTATTGTATTCACATAAATTTCTGATATATACCTGATATTGCTTTTAAATTGAGCAAGCGCTTTTCACTATAAAAATAGTTCGATATATATCGCGATATATCGATACCCTCCCTCTTAAATATCGAGTAAGCCGAATATCGATACTTTTGCAGCTCTACGATCGCGTTCAACTCCCTCCTAGATCCGCCTGGTATTAAGTACCTATATACATATGTACATACATATGTATATATACACGCTGCTGATGTTTACGTCATAATTATTTGATTGTTGTGCCTGTGCGGTTATGTAACCGGCAACCCAACCGTCAAAAGTGCCAAATATAAGTTTCGAGATTTTCAACACTTTATGCCACCTTTGTTACTTTTGTGAACGCAGCCCATTAGTTGGTCTTTGGCTTTTTTGCCTTGACTTGAAGTCATTTTTTGTTTCTTCTTTTCTTTATACTGCTTTTATGTTATGTTTTGTTAGGTTTTTGTCTGTTTGCTGTTGTAATATCTGCCACGACAAATTTGTGCTGTCAGCGCGGATTTACTGTAGGATTGTTGTACCAACACCAATGAATACGAGTATGTGTGCATATAAACATTGTGAATGCATGGATTTGCTTAAAAAAAAACATTTTAGGTCCGAGTTAACACAAATTCTTCAACAGCCCGTACATAACTGTAAAAATACCTATGATGTATTGTTTACGGCGATGACAAACTGCATATGAATGTATGTATGTATGTAGATATATTTCCAGCACCTGAATCTCAAAACAACGAATTAAAACTACCAAAATTTTGAAGCTATGCATAGATCATTACCAACCGATTTGTAAACAGATTCAACAATATTATCATCACCCGCATGCGTGCTTTTGAATAGATCGTTATTTAGAACTTCACTGTATATATGTATGTATGTAGGTGTGAAATATGAATGTATTGAAATCGCCAGAGTATTTGCAATACGGCATATCGATGGCTGATTCACGGATATGACGCTTTCTACCGCCCCACTATCAATCTCCAGCTTCACATCACCGTTGTAGCCATATTTATTTCAAGCATTTTTTGAGGGGAAGGGGCCTTACTGCATTTGGTTATGTAGTTATGCCTTAGATGTTATGTCAGTTTGGTTATATAATAATATAATTCAATCTTATTTTTTTAACAGTTTTGATGAATTTCTGATAAAATCATGGAAATACGGTATCTTTGCTTTGTCCACTCTGAAAATTTTGTATGGAATGTGACGTAGCTCGGCATAGAGTCGAATAAGGAATGAGAGAGCGAACTACGAAAAGAGTTTCCGTGTGGGCATTTTATAAGGGCCAAGTGATGCGTAAAAGCGTAGCTCCTACAAACAAAAGTAATCGAACTACGCCCATTCACAGACGCACACATTTCAACTTACAGCCTTTACCTTTGTTCACTTCAAATATGTAATTATGAAATGATGCAACAACAATCTTCCCGTCATCATTACTATCGGTTGCACCATTGACGATATGTCCATGTGTGTGTGTACATTTTGTGCTCTTGACAGCAATTTGTTGGTCAAATTAATTGATTTGCTCGTAGCAAAATTGTGTCACTTTGGATACTGGGCACTCATTCCCGTACAAACCATTTTGGCTTCAATTTCTCTTGTTTACTTTTTACTTCTTTTGGTTTTGTTCTGTTTTTTTACCTTTGTTTTCATTTTAAGGTTTTGTTTGGTTTCTTTCTTATTCTCTTTACAATGTCATCGAAAATGAAATAAACGAATTCAGCAAAAACGTGTCTGCTAAATAAAAACGACGTAGCAGCTATGCGAGGTCTTCGATTTACTACAAACTTAAATTAATTTCACGAGAAATTATTATTTTTTTATTTTTGTATTTTGGTAAATTAACCCAAGAATGTCGATTGCTTGTTACCCAGTTTTGGCAGTGTGTCGCAATTTTGAAAATTACAAATTGTATTCCAGTTGCATTAAAATTACAAAAAACTTGTCTTGAGAAATTATTTTAAGTCAAAAGGTTTAACAGGGATTCATTACATCTTATGAGACCTGTTTACTTAAGACTAGAATTTGGCTCGAATTAATATCATACATAGTAACAATAAATTGTAGTCAAGGCGGCAGAGGATTTCTATTGGAACTAAAACGGTCCATATTATTGTTTTATGAAATTCTAAAATTAACCTGAAATGTTGAATAAAGACCCAGAAGTACGCAGATAACTTCGCTCTACCGGTTGTTGTTGTTGTTGTAGCAATGCTCGCCCCACCTAATAGCCGCGACCGATCACAAATTGTCATCAATATCCTCTAACGGGAGTCCAAGGAAACTTGCCGTTTCAACAGGGGTGGACCATAAGGAAAGGGGTGTTAGAGGCGTTGGTTCCACATTACAATTAAAGAGATGGTTGGTGTCATGTGGGGACACATTGCAAGCAGGGCATACATTTTGTATGTCGGGGTTGATTCTGGATAGGTAAGAGTTTAACCTGTTACAGTATCCAGAACGAAGTTGAGCAAGAGTGACACGCGTTTCCCTGGGCGAGTATGCGTTCCTCTTCTGCGAGTTCTGGATATTTTTCTTCAAGTACTGGATTCACCGGGCAATTCCCGACATAAAGGTCCGACGCCTGTCTATGGAGTTCACCAAGGACCTGCTTGTGTTTTTCCGCTTCATACGGCTGGGTTCTCAGGTGCCGTATTTCCTCAAAATGCTTACGGAGATGACTCCTTAGGCCCCTAGGCGGTGCTGGTTCGTCAATCAGATGTCTGTTGGGATGCCCAGGTTTCTGGGTATTCAACAGAAACTGTTTGGTCAGCATCTCATTTCTCTCCCTGATGGGGAGTATTCTCGCCTCATTATGCAGATGGTGTTCTGGGGACATAAGAAGACAGCCCGTGGCGATTCTGAGAGCAGTATTTTGGCAGGCCTGTAGTTTCTTCCAGTGGGTGGTTTTTAGGCTTGGCGACCATATGGGTGACGCGTAGCACGTAATCGGCTGGCTAATTGCTTTGTATGTGGTCAAGAGCGTTTCTTTATCTTTTCCCCAGGTACTGCCAGCAAGGGATTTGAGGATTTTATTACGGCTCTGAATTCTTGGAACAATTGCGGTTGCGTGCGCACCAAAATGTAGATCCTGATCAAACGTCACACCCAAGATTTTGGGGTGTAGGACAGTCGGTAGCGTAGTGCCATCGACGTGGATGTTCAATATGGTCGACATTTGGGGCGTCCATGTTGTAAATAAGGTCGCGGAAGATTTAGTCGGTGACAATGACAGGTTTCGCGAGGCGAAAAAACTGGAGAGATCAGGGAGATAGCCGTTTATTTTATTGCATAGCTCATCGATCTTTGGGCCTGGGCCTGTGGCCATTATTGTGCAGTCATCGGCGTAGGAAACGATTGTGACTCCTTCCGGTGGTGAAGGTAGCTTAGATATGTAGAAATTAAACAAAAGCGGGGATAGGACACCACCCTGTGGCACCCCTTGTTTAATTCTCCTTTGTTTTGATGTTTCGTTTCTGAATTGCACCGATGCCTGCCGACCACCCAGATAATTTGCGGTCCACCTTTTAAGACATGGGGGAAGGGTAGACCCTTCCAGGTCTTCCAGTAACGAGCCATGGTTGACCGTATCAAAAGCTTTTGATAGGTCTAACGCTACGAGTACTGTTCTATGGTGGGGATATTGATTCAAA
The DNA here is from genome assembly GCA_029619165.1 of Eurosta solidaginis. Taxonomy (NCBI): domain Eukaryota; kingdom Metazoa; phylum Arthropoda; class Insecta; order Diptera; family Tephritidae; genus Eurosta; species Eurosta solidaginis. The sequence continues at coordinate 19,304 of JARSSU010017151.1, read as the reverse complement.
CCGCAATTTATCTGGGTGCTAATGACATTTAGCGCGGAGGTAGTGCTATGGAGTTTTCTGAAGCCATGCTGATGAGGGGCTAGCTGCAAATGTGCTTGGAAATGAGGGAGCAAAATGGCTTCAAGCGTCTTTGCCACTGGCGATAGGAGAGATATCGGACGATATGACTCACCTACGTTAGCTGGTTTCCCAGGCTTTAGTAGCGGGACCACCTTGGCCATTTTCCATTTCTCGGGTATGACAAAGGTGGAAAGAGACAGGTTGAAGACATGCGCTAAATATTTGAAACCCTCTTTCCCTAGGTTTTTTAAGCATCGGCATGGCTATGCCGTCTGGGCCCACTGCTTTGGATGGTTTTAGCGCGACCAATGGCGTCCTCAACCTCTCTAGCGGTGATGGTAATTGGTGACGCGCTGAGTTTGTGTTTATGTGCACGTCTATTGGCTCTCCGTCTATCTTTGTCGACCGTAGGATGCATTATATATTGTCGGCAGAAAGCGCTCGCGCATTTTTTCGCATCCGACAGCACCTTATCGCCAAAGGCGATGGAAACTTTGTCTTTGTGCTTAGTCGGATTCGATAGGGACTTTACGGTGGACCAAAGTTTACCTACACCGGTAGAGAGGTTACAACCTCTTAGGTGCTCTTCCCATTTCGCCCGCTTGTGTTCGTCCACAAGCAATCTGATGCGTTGGTTTATATCCCTTATTTGGGGGTCGCCTGGATCAAGCTGTCTTATAAGGTCGCGTTCCCTCGCTAAGCTCGCGGCCTCCGCCGGGAAGTGGGGCCGGTTTTCGGGAATTCTCCCGGCGGGAATGAAATGTGCCGAGGCGGATTCAATGACCTTACGGAAGGCACGCTCCCCTTGGCGGGCATCAGTCGGGATAGGGAGGGCAGCAAAGCTGCTGTCTGTTGCAGATTTATATTCTTCCCACTTTCCTTTTTTGAAGTTTATGAAAGTGCGTTTTTCGGTGACGATGAAGTCGGCGGTACGCTCGAACGAAATAAGTATGGGGCAGGTGGTCGGATGCCAATGTTACCATCGGCTGCCAGTTGACGCAGTTTACGAGGTCTGCGCTCACGATTGAGATATCTGGCGAGCTATGACAGCTTCCTACCATACGTGTGGGGGCGTCTCCGTTAATTGTGCAGAACGTCGTTTCGTCTATTTGATCCGCCAACATCTCACCCCTACTGTCCGCGCGCAAGTTTGAATGCCATAGGTCGTGAGGGGCATTGAAATCGCCTAAGATAATGCGATTGTTGCCAGTGAGTAAGGCCTCGATATTAGGGCGGTATCCACTGGGGCAACAGGTGACAGGAGGGATGTAGATGTTGATGATTTCTAGATTTGCATCGCCTGACCGGACAGATAGGCCTTGACGTTCTAAGACATTGTCACTGCCGTCGATGCCAGGATCAAATATATGATATTGCACAGAGTGGTGTATAATAAACGCGAGGCCGCCTCCATTTCCGCTCTCGCGGTCTTTCCTGTGGACATTATAACCAGAGCAGGTCTGCAATGCAGATCTTGCTGTGAGTTTAGTCTCTTGAATCGCAGCAATGCGGATGTTGTGCCGCTTCATGAAATCGACTATCTCCGTAATCTTCCCAGTTAGCCCATTACAGTTGAACTGCAGAATTCTGAAGTGCATGAGGGGTGACGCCGCCACTCTAGGGGTAAGTGAGGGGTGACTACGCCTATGTTGTGGAAGGCCAGGACGCAATTGCTGTTCTGGCCTTGGGACTGGGCGCCCTTGGGCAAGCATTGGGGTACCCGGATGATTTGGGTTTGCGACCTGGCAACATGGCGCGATGAAACCCGTCGAGGGGTTGCCGTCGCGGAGACCAGAATATCTAGGAAAGTGGCGACCACCCAAGGCAGGAGCTGCATTGAGCGGATGTCGCAAACCTATATATTCTGTGCTGGCAGACGGTGCAAACGGAGGCAGGGACTAAGAGTCTGTTTCCCTGACCTGCACGATTGCTGCCAGAAAAGAGGGGAGGAGAAGAATACGGGGGCAGGGGCTGATGCTCAGCATTGCTACCAGCTCTACTACGAAGGTAGTAGTTATGAGTGGTATCAGCTGTTTGAGTTGTGGCGCCGTGGGGCGCGAGCAGCAGCGGGTAGTTAGTTGGGGTCGTTTCGGACAATAGCTATCTGCTCACCGGTTACAGATCCACCGGTAATTTCGACCTTAATAAATAACCATACCATATGTTCAAATCATTGTTGGGGGAAGTGCACTAAATTTTAATTGAATTACACTGTATTTGAAAAATTGAGTGCACACATTTTTCTTCTAGCTTAGTGATAGTGCTGCTGCTACGACTGAACAAAATTATTGCAGTCATTTTATTTTTTCACTACCACTCTGCTGAGTGAAAAAAATTGAATGGAAGTTTTTAATGCCTACACTCAACTGAGTGAAGAAAAATGTTTGTTCACTAAGCTGAAGCTGATAATATTTTCACTACCCAGGTTCTAAAATTCAGTGAACGAATTTTCAGCTTCACTGAGGCTGATTTTTTTTGCATTACAACTCAAACTGTGGGTAAAGGCTGGTGCATTAATGCACCAGTTCCCAACCCTAGTTCCAAGAATATCTACACTTTTCGCTTAGTTTTATATTCTACATAGAGAACAAAAATTTGCAAAGGTTTGAGACACTTTTAATACTCATCGCAAACTCAGGTTTACTCAAACTCTTCTCAGGTGTTTATTTACAACTTAAGTAGAAGTTAAAAAGTTCATATTTGAATTCCTTCAAATTCCAGTCATGTTTTAGATGAATATCAAATATCATTTTTATGGGATATTTTTGCCCGTCTTATGCGTTTAAGAAATTAGTTCAATGTATGGTTTGTTTAAAAGGAGATACAGTAATCTCCTATTCGAATCTTAAATAACTAACTTAAAAACAAAAAAAGAAAATTTTGGCTGTATTTGTAAGGATGGAAACAAAAAAAAATAATTTTTCCCGAGACCCTCTCGAATTTAGATGCGGTCTTCCGCGAAATTTTTTTCGATCCATTGCAACGCACATATGTATTACATTTAAGTACATATACATATGTACATATATAAATGTAGGTGCGGCCTTATAATATTACAAACGCGTACAGTTACACGAGCTTGCTGTATTGATGAGATATGCAGGCCAAAGTTAAACTTTAAAGATACCAGCTTCCTTTGTTTTGTCATAAGCATGCTTATTTCGAACTTTAACGGTAATAACAAAAGAATATAATTTTGTTAATGAAAATATGTACCTCCTCCTATAACGTTACTTCTAACACGCAAGGCATATCTGTCAATGTTGAAAATTTTTAAAGGAAATTTGAGAATGAGTGGCGTAGCCTGAGTTCTCCGAGAGGGATGGGAATTATTTTTTAGAGTTAAATTGAAATGGAGGCCCACATCAGCACCTTTATAAATCTGCCATACATAAGGAAACAGCAAATACTTGACGCTAATTATTTGCGAGGAGATTTAAGCCGAGCTTCTTTTCTAATTTGCGTGTTCCCTTACATATATGCAAATCTGAAACCCTGGATTATCTCTGGATTCGCCTCTCGTGCCAATAGTGTCCTGACTATTTTATACTCTCACCCCAAAATTAATACCACACTCTAGTTCTTATTTCGTCATGTTTCAAATTTTATTTTACAAAAGTAATGGCAATCTTGCTCTCAAATCGCCCTTTAGTCTCGCTAAGAAGTATGCGTCAAAGCAGAGTCATCGGTAGCTTGAAGCAGCAGCTCTTGTCTTTACCTGACAACTTGCATTGTATGCTGTGGCTAACTAACTGCATGTTTGTATATATGTACGTCCATACATACATACATAAGTACTGGTGAATCCATTAGTTACGTCTGCATCTGTAGATGAAGCAAATAAAACAATGAATCAATTTATTCAAAAACTCAATATATTGTCTTTTTAAGATCATTACGTTTTTGATTTTCGGTCACAATTAATTCTTTTTATTTATTTTTTGTTGGTTGACATTGAGACAGTGAAAAAGTGCGTAAGAAATCAGTCAAAACAGTTTCGATGCACTTCATGCGTTTAGCCTCAATGGTCAGCCTCACGTGCGAAGCGTATGAATGCGTGTTGTTGTTTTTACATGTACATATGTATGTAGGTAATAAAAAACGGTTTGTGTATTTGTATTTGAGGTGATATGTTTTCAGAAATACGATCGAACGTTTCACATGAACCAATGCAGCTAACTTAAAATTTCCGTTTGGTGCTTGAAATTTTTAACTGAATTTAATGTTTGTTTATTTTTAAACCAAATAAAAAGTGGATAAAACATTTTTAAGCACTTCCTTTATATAAATGGACTAGCAGAAACGAAAAATGTATCTTTAAACCAAAACATAATCTTGTTGAACTTTGATATTCGAATTTTAACATAACCGTCGTACGTATTTTTATGGGGAAAAAAATTACAAAGGTGGAGCGCAAAGTACCGGACTTTGGTAAAGATTATATCGAAAGCCTTTTATTGCACTCCACCTTTATATATGTGTTCCTCATAAAACTTATACAGTGATTGTGTTAAAATATTTTAATATCATTGTTTAAAGAGACATTTTTCGTTTCTTCTGGTCCATTTATATAAAGGACGTGCTGAAAATTTGTTATCGTCTTCTTATTTTCTTCTTTTGTTGCATTGTCAAGGTGACCCGAACTAAAAGCCAGTCATATAAGCAGTTATTCATATACATATGTAGATAAGCAACGTTTTCAAGTTCGGACGCTTTTTGGAATTTTCACGACCCTTGAACCGCCTAGCAAAGTTTTTTTCTCACGTCAAGTTGTCATCGGGTTCCGATGTGTGTTCCAAATTTTAAGACTCTGGCTCTTCGGGAAGTTACTCAAAATGGATTGCAAGAGTCTCCAGTTTTACAAACTTGCTGTCTTAAGTATATATGCATACCCATGAATAATCATGTGGTTGCGCGAAAATTTTATTGGTTTTCGTTTTTATTATCTACTTTGGGTTGAAGCGTTGCGCTTCATTGGAGTTTTGATGCTGTCTTTGTTTGAAGTCACTTAAGTTGATCAATATCCATTTTGTACGTTTCTAAATGTACATACACATATTTACATATATGCGTAAATGTTGATAATAATTAAAATGTTATGTTAAACTTTTTTGTTTATATTGCTATTTACATACATGGTGAGGTTAAAGATATGCAGTTCAAATGAATTTGCTTGTTTACTACATATTTTGAGAACATTGAAATATTATATTAAGAACAAGTATTTTCGATTTGCGATTGAATTTTGGTGTTATAAAAAGCTTTGTAAATTTATTTTCTATTGTTGGCCGTTCATATGTACATACGTGCTTTGTTATTTCCTCGCATATGAAAAATGTATGTATACAAATATAATTCAGCAGTCTGGCTAATACTATGTTCAAACAGAAAATTAAATTGAGTAAATTTCGATTTAAATTGAGTGGATGTTCATACAACTCAATTTAGCTTACACAATAGTAGTTTGACAGGTGGTGGCGTTTTTAATTTAAATATATTTTTGTGAAAAAATAATAATAATTTTAAAAATATGGAAAATTCTAAACGTGTGTTGTTATTTAAAGCCACAGAATGCAGTTTGGATTCGCGGTTGGCTTTTAAAATTTTAAATTTACTCACCATTTAGGTTGTTCGCCGTCATTTTTAACAAAATATTGATTTATTTTATTTTTATTCGACGTTTTGTGACTTTGACATTTGGGTTTTTTCGTAAAACTGACGTTTAACTGATTTACAAGGTTGCATTTGCAGTTTGAAACAATTTATTACACAATTTTTTTAAATTGGCAATTTGTTATTACAATTTATTATATGATAAATTGTGTATAAATTGCCCATATGGTATAAATTGCCAATTTGGTGTGTTTTTGTACATAGTATGATATTGTCAAATAATTTATTTATTTTTTAAAGATTCCGAAGAATTTTCTTTAAAAAAATGATTGGAATTTTTTAACGCCTTTCACTCATGGCAGTAGATCACCATACAAATAATGCGAGAGCATGACAGAGATACCTGTTTTTTAGCTCGACATTTTTTAGAGGTCGGGCTACTCGAAAAGCTAGGAAGAAGAGGAACACGTTGCTGAAAAACATCGGCAACACTTTCCTAACCCACAGGCGCTAAGCGCAGCTATTAGCCCAAGGGTGCTAAGTTTCAAAAGAATCAAAAACTTCCCAAAATGGTTAACAAATGTCAAATATTGAATCCGCCAGCTCAACTTTTGAAAATCTGAGATTGGATTCGTAATCAGCGACATCATAAATCCCCTTGTGCCGAACTTGAACCAAAGACATTAAATAATCTTGCCGTTTGGTTTTTAGTTTCCCCGTTTTAATCCAAAGCAAAACGGGTAGCTTTATTGCAAAATTAGTTTTTAAATAAAAAGCGCATCTATTTTTTATGGCAAGGAACAATATTTCGGGGTAAAGTTTATGAATGAAATGAATTTTTTGGTTTAATCTAACAAACACTAAAAAATTTTTGAGTGGATTGGTTTAAAGAAAAACTGAAAAAAAACATCGTCTTTGATCGTAAACAATTGATTTATGCGCTAAGCCCGGAAAGAAGTCAGGAAAGAAACGTGTGGGCAGTTTAGGCAGAAACAAATTGCACAGGAGTTTATAGCTCGATTCTGAGCCATAATACGTAGTATTGACTATAAAATGTTTGTGACAGCTTTATGGAATTCAAAGAAGGCAAATTCGTTCCATGTTGTAGATAGTAAAATAATTTGTACAAAGTGTCAAAAAAAAGAGTTTCTATTTCGATACCAATTGATTGTAGTGGAATTAATAACGAACAAAGTTAAGTTTTTAATTTTTTGTCTACATTATGGAAAACTTTTAAATAATTAATAATATTTCAGGACCTGCATGAACCGGATTTTGAACTTATTTGTATTTGTTGTATTTTGTTCAATTTATTGAAGTATGTAGGTATGTTTGCAAAAAGTGACACATAACATCAACGTCCCTAAAAAATTACCATTATAGGTGAATACTCAACAAAATTTTATATTCTGTTCTCTTTATAAGTCTTATTGAATAGCCAAATTAGTAATAGCCAAAAAGTTTAATTTAAAAAAACTAGTTTTCTCTTAAAATAGATAAGATCATGAATCAACAAGAACAATTTTGCTAGGGAAATCCCCTGCATGTGGGTATAAAACAATTACATATCTATACCTTGAAGTGTATAAGCCTGCTTACTAACATGATATATATATATTTAATATTTGGCATGACAAACTAAAAACGATTTGCATTTTTCATTGAAAGCATAGGAAATAAACTCATTATAAAGTGTTTTTTTTATTGTTTGCCTTTCGCCAATGTTAGGCATTACAGTTTTGCCTGGTTCGCTATCGAGCTGCATGAAAAAGTAATTTTTGGCCAAATGGGACTTACCAGGTTTCCACACTAATCCGACGATATTATAAAAACAATGAATGTTTTTGTTTGAGGAATCTGAAAATAAAAACGTGAAATAAGGGGAAATACATTTAGGTATAAATACATTTAGGTATGCTATTATTTGTTCATATTTGTATCTATGTACATATATGAGGATGCATCACCAAAATTATTGCTATCGAAACCCATATTTGGTAACACAGGAAGAGCAAACCTCCATTGAGTTGGAATAAAAGGTAAAGGAAGTATTGATCTTCTTTGGTGCTTCTAATTGGATGAAGTTATCGCGTAGAACTGATGCCTGGCCTGAAGTGCTACACAATCGACAATGTCAAAAAATTTTTGTATTTACATTGAGCGGATATATCTCTGTAAATGAGTGCTCCTATAAGTCGTAAAGATAAGCATCATATTAAACACGATGGAAGCAAATTAAAAGATGCGTTTCCAATTTTCGCATTCCTATTCATTCAAAAACAAATTTCGGAATTTGCGTAACTTTTAATGATTTATATATGTCAGCTTTAGTTAGATGGCGTGTCAATGAACAATTAAATATTTATCGAGATACATACATATCTATGTATATATGCAGACGACCTGTTTTTTTTTAATAAATCAAACAAAGACGAAAAAAATTTTGGTAAACAAATTTGCCACGCGATATGCCCTCGTATTGGTCGATCTGGGTACATACAAATGTTTTATAATGCTTTTGCTTTACCAATCACTCTATGTTATCAACCAGTTTGAGTTATTTGCCAAGTTCGATATAGTCATAATTAAATATTAATTTAATAAAACAATAAAAAAATTAACTTTGTTAAAATGATCGCTTTGAAGGTTCGTTTCTCACTTCGTGAATGAACATAAAACCCATAAGAGTGCAAATCAAAATATAAAATATGAATATTTTATGTTCTTTTAAACTGTTACTAAGATCCTAATATATCACTAAATTTGTCATCTTGTTCTATAAATAAGTCAATATTCCACCCATCAGTTTTCAGAGTTAAACTTTAAATCTACCAATATTTAGATTCAATAATATTTCCACTTGCTACCGAGAAAGGACTTGGTCCTTGAGAAAGGTATTCAGCATTTAGATTTATTTAGTATTTTATGTTATTGTAAGTAAGCCTTAGTAGGTTTACCCTAATTGGAAGGAACTTTTTTAAATACACAATCATCTAGATATAAAACTAAGCAAAATTACAAACTAAACCCTAAACTAAGTTTAAAGTTGTGAGATTTTTATGTTTGTCAGCTTTCTTCATGGGTGGAGTTGCTGGTTTTGGCGTAACTGCTGGTGCCCATCGGTTCTGGACACATCGCTCTTTCAAGGCCAATGTGCCGCTGCGTTCCATATTAATGATTTGCTTCTCTATTGCTGGACAGGTAATTATTCTATAAATTAATCGTTCATATTTCCTATACCTATGCTATATTTTGATTGGGTGTGGCAACCTAACAAATATATGAAATATAAAATATATATCTTTATAGGAATCAACAAAGCAATGAGAGGTTTATTATAAAATGTGTTGCATATTTTACTGCAGTAAATATCGCCTTTTATATATTTTGAACCTGTGGCGACCTTTAAAATTTCACAAAATTTTTGCTCTCTAAAATATAATTTACCCCTTTTTCACTTAGTTATATTTAGGCTGAATACTGAAAAATGAAAATTACCATAATTAAGAGATTTGACCAACAGATACAAACCCAGGATTAACTATGTAGATCTAAATTTCTTATCCAAAGTAGAAATTACCACTCCCATATGATGTAATAATTTTACATAAAGAAATATACTGACTTATTTCAGTAACCTCTGCACTATTGTATGAAAAATAGAAAAACGGCTGTAAATTTATCCGAAATCCTAAGATTTTATGTTCAAACACCTTCTTTTATACTCAGTTATATCGATATATTTTAATAATCTCGTATTTTGTAAAATAGTTCACCTTATAAGCTAATAACTATAGATCAACATGTCGTATTCAAAATTATATAGAAAACTGTCAATGACCTGAGAAGTAATACATTGTTCTTACTATGAATCTTCACATGCTGTACTTTAGTGAAACGGTTATATGAATTCGGTCATTACTTTAGGCAGTTCAAAGATTCTTGACATTTTTAAGAACCATAGCAACGGCTATTTCTCCCATTTTAGCTATTTAAAATTACAGGGTTTCCAACTCTTGGACTTCGAACAAATCAATTAGTGTTTCTCATTTATATCACTCTTGTTTAAATGTGAACACTTTTAACCAAAAACTTGGTAAATTGCATAGTTCTTCACATAAATATATTTTGTTGTTTTACTCTCAAGTAATTAACGTTATTTAATAGTTCATTACATTAACCATGCATCTTATTAATGATAATTATCATATCTTTCTTTAAAATCTTCATCAACAATTTGCAAATGTTATGAAAAGATTGAGCCTCCCACTCAATCGAAGTTCAATTGTAATTGTTATTGTAATTTGTTTGAGACAAGCCTATGAATTGATACTAATAAAACAAAACTTTGGTGTTGTGAAGCGACTACACCCATCAAAAACTGGCATAAACGGTTGTAAGTAATGAGGAATACTGTAGTGGAATTCACTGACTTTTTTAACCACATTTGCCGTCGCTTTATTTGCGAATCGATAACTATAGCGATTTCGTTATTCAGTAACTATTTTGTATCGATATTTGTTTATCGACGATCAGGTGTGTTGTTAAATAAACGGCAAGTAAATTGGCTGTGTTAAAAATCATGAAATTAATATTTCTGGTAAATTTAGTTAAAAAAGAAAATCGGGACTTTAATTAAATACTTTCAAACACGAAAAGCTGCGTTATTTACAAATCAAATGGCATTTGAGTACTTGGCGTACGTTTTATCGCAAGATGAACAATTCGTTCCACTTTTTGTCGCATCCGGCTTTTCCATGCAGCTTTAAAAACCTAGATCCCGCTAATCCTGTGGAGTTTCCATCAAATAGTCCACCATCTGACTTAGCTGCTCTGCTGCGTTATGGCTTCTTTGAGTGCTATTACTTGTTGACGCCATTCTATTTTAATGTGAGGAGTTGATTATGTCGAGAAATATGAAAGAAATACCCCATTTCCGCATTTACTTACCTTTTGTTAAAATTGCAATAATTACTTTGAAAAGCAGTTAGTATACGAAACTTATTTATTTTTGGCATTCTTTTTGTGATTTTCGCATTTTTTAGGTTTCGTTAAGCTGCTCCTTTCTACTATTAAAACGAAATTTAGATATCAACTATTTCGAGTCGTTAAAACTAAGTTAGTAAATACTACAATCGACAAGGCAAGCGACAAAATCGTTAATTAAGATCTCGACAAATCGCATCGGTATAAGTTAGTGAATTCCACTACTGGTCTCATTCTTGACAGATCACCCTTAGAATAAGCTACAAATAAGCCAAGGTAAATGAAAACAAAAAATAAACGTTGCCCAACCTTAAACGGTAGACATGATAAATAAAACCTAACAGTCCATACATTGTCGCAATATTTTTAAGGAAAACTGGACTTGGAACTTTATTTAAGATATTTCGATAGTTAACATTTGTGAAATTGATGAAAATTGCTTGCAAGAATTACAGCTAATATGTACATTTTTATTTATTTTACTCAATGCCTTACCTTACTACAACGCCTTATGTAAGCCTTTTTTTGTTTGGTGCGTAAACCTTATAACAAGGTTGTTATTCTTTATATAAGCCTTATACTTAATGTTAACTTTCAGTTAGACCTTATGCCTGATGACATAAGTACAGAAAAATAAGAAGCATTATAAAAAATACGCCATACAAATAATATTCCTTATAGAATTAAAGCCTGCTGCCATAAGTCTTTTGGCAATCTGAAATAAGCCTTCTATAGGGCTCAAATTTTTTGTTGGGCATGTACACATAAACCTATCTACATATGGATACGTGGATATGTTATTTCCATATGTGCAAAATATCTTAAGTGCCTAGCTATCGACGGTGATTGGGGTCAATTGTTTGGCGGAGATTGCAATTGAGTCTGTACAAAAACGCAAAATTGTTTCATAATCGAAAAAAAGTATTACAATAGTTAACTGTTTTACATAAATGGAGTTTTTAAGGAAAGTAAATTGTAACTGTTTATTTGTAAAAAAAAACCGCCAATATTGTAATGGCTTTTACCAATATTTGTGAGTTTAAAAATATCAAAGATTTCTTATTTCCAAGATCCAATACATAATTGTGTAGTTAGGCTATTTTAAACTAAAGTTTACAATTACTTGTCGAACACAAGCGAGAATTTCGAGGCTCGCGAAATCGAAGTCTTCGCTTCTCGCGATATTATTGAATCTCGAAATACTCGTTAACCTCACGATACTCAATTTAGTGTCTACGTGGGCAAAGTTATATGTATTATTCCTTCAAACTATCGCTTATGTTCGATAAAAAATCATGAGCTCTATGCAATACTTCCAATACAGGCGAAAAAGATTGCTCTTGAACTCTAATTAGTTTTTGTTTATCCATGTCATGTATTTCAGAACACTCTGTACGATTGGGTGCGTGATCATCGTGTACACCACAAATATTCTGAAACTGATGCGGATCCCCACAATTCCAATCGTGGCTTCTTCTTGCGCATGTTGGATGGCTAATGATGTTGAAACATCCAGAGGTCTTACGTCGCGGTCGCCAGTTGGACATGAGCGACGTTATGAGTGATCCGGTTGTACAATTTCATCAGAAATATTTCATACCATTAAAAATTATGTTATGCTTCATTTTACCCACCATGGTGCCCATTACTTCTGGGGTGAAGAATTGAAGATGGCATTCATTACTCAATGCCTATTTCGTTATGTCTGCAGCTTGAACTTTACATGGTCGGTAAATAGTGCAGCTCACATGTGGGGAACCCGTCCCTATGATAAGTAAGTAATTCACTTATTTTTATATTTTGTTATTACTATCCGTGATCTAGAAAATTAGTTTTTAATTATTTACACCAATGTACATAAGTGTCATTTGTTTTTCGTTTATATAGGCGCATCAGACCAAGTGAGAACATTTACGTATCCATAATTGCTATGGGCGAGGGTTGGCACAACTATCATCACGTCTTCCCTTGGGACTATAAAGCAGCTGAGCTTGGTGATTATCTTGGAAATTTCACTACCATGGTGCTAGACGCCTTCCATCGTATTGGCTGGGCTTGGGATATGAAGGAACCGTCCAAAGATTTGGTACGTCGCGTTATTGAGAAGTACGGTGATGGTACACATACATCGAACGATAAGACAGCGCATACTACATCAGTTGGTAATTATCATTATTCGGAGGTTCCCGATCCCGAATTCGAGAATTCTGATGCTGAATCTAGTAGCACAGAAAGCACTAAACTAGATGAGAATGATAATTTGAAGAAGAAAGTGCAGACGTAAAACATAATTAGTAGATGTCAGTTTGACAGGTTATATAGTGATTTGGCTGAGGTGAGCGGATGACGTCGGGCTCTTAAAAATATAGACGTGTGGCTGGCTGGCTGTTTGTTTATTGCATAAATATATGTATATAGATACATATTAAGTCATGTGTATGCTATTTAAATAAAAATTTAGATACAAGTTTTATTTACTAAAAAGGAATATATAATAATGGTATATATGCGGGTATGCGGACTTAAGATAATACGTGCACAGTTATGGAAGTACATAATTTTAGTATGTAAAAACTTTTATTTAATAAGCTCTATTGTACTATGCAAATAGAAACACACACACACAAATTCTTGTAAATGGATTAGTTTTGCAAGAAAAGAACTAAAATTATTATTACATTTAAGTTGAATGAAGTTTTGATTAAACCGCTTTTTTGCCGAAAAATGTTTTAGAATTAATTTTATTTTTATAAATTTTGTGCACCGAAAATTTATTTTATAATAAAAAGATACATATATTCGAAACCAAAACATAAAATAAATTTGTGAACTTTTTATTAAAAAAAATCGCGCGTTTTAACCCGAGGTAAGTAAGGCTGCCTTTTTTAATATTTCCTGCCCAATAAGACGTGGTTCATAGGAGTCACTCTCACAACGAATTACACGAAATATGAGCCAAATCCATTTAAGACATCACATAGTATATGATCTAATATTAAATTTAGACTGCGCCATTCGTGCACATCGGTATTTTCAGTACCTACCTCCCTAATATCAGAAACGCAGTGCAAGTGTACGCTAGTTCATGACCAAAATACATTCCACATACACATAAAAAAATGTTGGTGTCAAAGTTGCACTAATATCCCCAAGAACTGCTAAAAACCTAAATTAAAAATAATAATAATAATAAAGTTGATGTTGCTTCGGTGGTGACTTGAACTAAGGACCGTATGTGTGAAGGCGGATCACGCCACCACAACACCACGGCAACTTGCTGTTCACATCTGGTATTACTCAATACAACGAGCAAAAACCTTGACAACAAATTTGTCTTAATACTGCATTTCACTTTTTTCTGTATGTGGATTAAGTGCTAGGTGAGATTATAGCCCTAAAACTGCCTGGTTATTCATACCCTGAAAAGAATCGCACTATTTCCGAACTAGCGCAAAACTATTGCGTTTAAAGACGTTACTAGCTCTAGTTCTGTCCAGTAATAGAAACCTTTAGAAAAAGTATCGATACCGGTAACCAAAAAAAAATGTAAGGCGCTATAACCTCCGAAGAGATCTAAGGGCGAGCTTCTCTTCCAATTTGCGTCGTGCTCCTCTTGATTTCCCCTACAAATTGGCCGGCCTGATCTGCCTAGCAAATGCCGTCGGAGTCGGCATAAAAACATGTGGGACCTACATGTTTTATGCCGACTCCGACGGCATCTGCTAGGCAGATCAGTTTTCACTGAGAGATTTTTATGGAAGAAATACACCCGGATCGCTTGCCAAACACTGCAGAGGGGCGACCCCGCTAGAAAAATTTTCTTCTAATTGAAAAACCTTATTTCTAAAATTTTTATGTTGCTTTACCCGGGGTGTGAACCCAGGGCGTACGGTGTGGTAGGCGGAGCATGCTACCATCACACCACGGTGGCCGGTACTCATATAAAATACTCGGATTAAAGTATTGATGCTAGTATTCATACTCAGTAAAAGGTATCCAATATACTCGATCCAAATGACTACTTCGGAATTTTTACCAAAAGCGAAGAAACTTTTTTTTTAAATGAGATCGTATGTTTGGATTTTAATAGAAAACAAGTAAGGCAGTTTAAGCTTGGGCAAAACCGAACATTATATACCCATTTGTAGCACACAAAATTTTAAGGATACATTTGAAAACATGTTTGATCGATTTATGGCGTTTATAAAAAATTCCATTTTGAACAAGTAAGGAAGGCTAACTTCGGGTGTAACCGAACATTACATACTCAGCTGAGAGATTTGGAGACAAAATGAGGGAAAAACACCATTTAGCAAAATTAACCTAGGGTAACCCTGGAATGTGTTTGTATGACATGAGTTTCAAATGGAAGGTATTAAAGAGTATTTTAAAAGGGAGTGGACCTTAGTGCTATAGGTGGACGCCTTTTCGAGATATCGCCATAACGGTGGACCAGAGGTCATTCTAGAATGTGCTTGTACGATATCGGTATCAAATGAAAGGTGTTAATGAGTATTTTAAAAGGGAGTGGGCCTTAGTTCAATAGTTGGACGCCTTTTTGAGACATCGCCATAAGGGTGGACCAGGGGTGACTCTAGAATGTGTTTGTACGATATAAGTATCAAATTAAAGGTATTAACGAGGGTTTTAAAAGGGAGTGGCCCTTAGTTGTATATGTGAAGGCGTTTTCGAGATTACGACCAAAATGTGGACCAGGGTGACCCAGAACATCATGGGTCGGGTACCGCTAATTTATTTCTATATGTAATACCAGGAACAGTATTCATGCAAAGATTCCAAGGGCGTTTGATTTCGCCCTGCAGAACTTTTTCATTTTCTTCCACTTAATATGGTAGGTGTCACACCCATTTTACAAAGTTTTTCTAAAGTTATATTTTGCGGCAATAAACCAATCCAATTACCATGTTTCATCTCTTTTTTCATATTTGTTATAGAATTATGGCATTTTTTTTTAATTTTTCGTAATTTTCGATATCCAAAAAGTGGGCGTGGTCATAGTCGGATATCGGCCATTTTTTATACCAAGATAAGGTGAGTTCAGATAAGTACGTGAACTAATTTTAGTAACGATATGTCGATTTTTGCTCAAGTTATCGTGTTGACGGCCGAGCGGAAGACAGACGGACGACTGTGTATAAAAACTGGGGCGTGGCTTTAACCGATTTCACCCGTAAAAATAATATAATAATAAAATGATATAATTTGTTACCACCTATATGTACATGTATATTTGTAGTTAATAGCCATATGCGAGTGTATGTGTGAGTAACTACTTCGGCTGATGGCTACATGTGTGTGTGTGAGACTTCTCTTCGTCGCCTTCTATGTATGTGTATAAATGCTGATTGATGTGTTCATGTACATAAGTGTAGCTTGCTTTAATGTTTTTGTTGTTGTGCCAGCTTAGTAATGTTAAAATTCGCCACAATATATAATACAAAGGACCATATTTCCGATCGCGGCGGCGTGATGGTAGCGTGCTCCGCCTACTACACCAAAGATCCTGGGTTCACGGCCCGGGCAAAACAACATCAAAATTTTAGAAATATGTTTTTTCATTTATAAGAAAACTTTTCTAGGCGGGGTCGCCCCTTGGCAGTGTTTGGCAACTACTCCGAGTATATTTCTTCCATGAAAAGCTCTCATTGAAAACTCATCTGTCTAGCAGATTCCGTTCGGAGTCGGCATTAAACAAGTAGGTCCAATCCCGCCAATGTGTAGGAAAAATTATAAGTAGCACGACGCAAATCGGAGGAGAAGATCGGTTTAAATCTCTTCGGAGGTTATCACCCCTTACATTTATTCCCGCCACATTGCAAAGTGATCAACGGCTTTTGTTATCGGTTTGCAAAACTTTTAATTTGCTGCTGCCTAATGTAGGCGGCGCCACACCAATTTTAAAAAATTGTAATGAATTTATATTGTAGGTAGGTAAGTAGGTGAAATGGCTGCGACCCTGGTCGCCCAAGTAGCTATTTAAAGCCGTTTTGATGCCATGTAACTCGTCTAAAAACTTACGGAATGTTACGGTCAATTTATTACAACCAGCCAGAGTTGTTGATAAAATTAAGAATATTCGGGATTACTATCACAGATAACCCTCTGAGTTCTTCTAGAAACGAGGTTCCAAGGAACCTTAGCCGGGTCCTAGCTAGAGCCGGGCATTTACACATAAAGTGATCTACTGTCTCCCTGGAATTTGGATCTTTGCAGCTTCTGCAGTAGGCGTTATACGGAATTCCCATATTTTGCGCATGCGTACCTACTGCCCAATGACCAGTGCAGACTGCTACGAGTTTTCGTGTGTTAGCCCTGGATTTGTTGAGAAGACTTCTCGTCCTCTTTCCATCATAGTTTGGCCAAATCGATTTTGATAGTGCACAGGTGGTGATGTTATTCCACTTTGTTTGTGCTTTCTTCAAGTAGAAGCTTTGGATATTCCCCTTGGCTACTGATAAGGGTGTGCCTACTTCGACACTGGTTATTTCCTCGTTCATCTCCGATAAGCCCCTGCGCGCTAGCTCGTCGGCCTTCTCGTTACCCTCTATCCCCCTATGACCCGAGACCCAGATAACGCGTAGTTCTAGATTGGTGGATAACTGGGATATGAGTCGCTTACAAGCCCACACTAATTTTGAGTTAATGTGTGGCGAGGAAGCGCTTTTATCGCTGCTTGGCTATCCGACAGGATGCAAACTTTACCAGCTACATTCAAGCCCTCCAGTGATTTTCAGGCTTGCCAATACGCGAGGATTCTGCTTAAACAAAAACGCTGCAGTGCGATGGGAGTCTGAATGATGCAGACAAATCTAGGGACTCAGAGAAGACTCCGGTCCCCACTCCCGATTCCATCTTGGAGCCGTCAGTGTAGATTTGGATGTCGTCGACCCTTATGCCCGGGTTTCTCTTCACTCATTCCTGCTTGGAATGGCGGTATTACAACCGTACTCAAACTTCAGTTTGCGAGGGTAGTAATCTGTCTCGGTACTACATGTACCATCCGGAAGTTTCTTTAGGATACTATTATGCCCTTGCTGAGTATCCTTCCAACACCCAGACTCCCTGAATCTCAGTACGGTTTATGACGATGTACAAAGTATATGCAAGTCGATCGGAAGCAGGTGCAAAATGGGGTCTGAAGCAGCTGTGGGGCAAGTGCGTCCGGCCCCTATGGTACCAACGCACGTAGTGCGCTGGACGTTTTGCAGGCTGATGAGATTGTAGCTCTTACTTAGAGCTTCCCACCAAACTATGGAACCATAGGTAAGCACCGGTTGTAACGAACCCCGGTCGTCCGGGGTCTATAGCCAGGGTATAACTCGGTCGATGGGTTCCCTTACAAAGAAAAGAATTCCTCTATGTTAAATTAAAATATCCAATTTATTTATTCGGTTCTTATTAGGGTATGGATTTTCCGTAATGGTCGCTACGCGTCCCACTATATGCCTATATCTTCTTAACTCGAAAAATGCGTAATTTAAACAACCTGAGTGGTCACTGCCAGTTTTTCCGTAGTGGTGGCTACGCGTCCCATTCTATGCCTACTCTTTGGCTGGTCAGCCCCTAACTAACTTTTGTTTGGTGGTGGCCGCTCCTTTTATACGATTTTGGTAGTCGGTCGCTGCTGCTTATCAATAATCTATTGGCTTTACAACAACAATGTTCTTGCTGTGCTTTTTCACATTCCTTATCTATGTGTACATATGTATGTTCATGACTTCCTATAGGCTGTGCCAAAAGTATTCGCCTAAAACTTCAAGTAATTTATACTAGGTGTATACTAATAGAACTTATATTGTATATAATATATATATATGTATAAAAAGACATAGTTTAAATTAATGTGGTTGTACTTCATGTTATAAAATTAAAATATGCAATTCAAAGGTACAATTCAGAAAAATGTGTATAAGCTTAAAGTATACAGAAATTCAGGTTTATTAAATATTGTAGAGTCCCAAAACGCCTGCACTTTGGGTCTTCACATCCCCCCGTTACTTCCACGGAGCGTGACTGTTACCGCACCACTCTTATTGATCCGCACCCTGAAGATTTTTCCCGCTACGTGTACCTGGAACGTTTGGGCGCTTCCCCGGCCGTTGTATGGTTTGTTTGGCTATTTCTCTTGTGACTTCTTTGGCACCGGTTCGACTCCGCTAAGTTTTTTATAGGCGGTGTTGGATCGGTCGGACTCACTCCTTCCAAGAGGGCACTTTTCCACCTCTTCGATGGTTTCCGGGCTTACCGGTTCGTCCTCGGCGTTGATGACCTCGTTCCTAGCCGCCACTTCCAGCCTTCCTCTGCGCATAGGCTTAGTGTGGATCACCCTCTGGTTCGTTGTTGGTACACCGCATATTTGTAGTTTCTGCGAGGGTCTTCTTCGGTTACTCCCTCATTGTATAGCCGATGCGTACATCCATCTGTTTGGAGTACTCGATGTACCGTTGCCTGCCCCTGTGTGTTTTCGACTCCCTCACCCTCTACCGTACCTCGTCTCCTGGCTCTTCTCTTCTTCGGAGGAAATGCTGATCGGTGTGGTGGCTCTCGTTATTGCTCCGCCTCTTCGTGTCGCTTTCGTCTGACGGATGATTATTAAGGTGTTCGTTTAACCCTTCGTTGGCGGA
>JARSSU010017150.1:0-112818 GCA_029619165.1 Eurosta solidaginis | reverse complement strand
GATTAAATCAGCGAGACATTCTGCGTACTTAGTGTAGCACTGTTATATACCTACATATAATTAAACGGGCTACAACACGGCATACTTGAAAAAATTTTGCATTTTCTTTTGGCGAGCAATCAACGTTCGAAATTTATTGCAACAATTTTTGGAGCCAAACAGGGTCTAAATGCGCTTGGATCAGAAAAAAAATTGCCAAAAATCAGGAAGACTTCTACGAACATTAAGTTGTAGCACTTTACTATACTAAATTTAAAACGGGCTACAAGACTGCGTACTCGAAAAATTCTGCATGTTCGTTTGGCCGAGCAATCAACGTTCAAAATTTTAGTGCCAAAAGGGTCTAAGGGCGCTTGGATCCAGAAAAAAATTGCCAAAATCAGAGAGACTTCCTACGTACTTACAGTTTAGCACTTAGTACACTAAAATGTAAACGAGGCTACAAAACGGCATACTTGAAAAAATTCTGCATTTTCTTTTGGCCGAGCAATCACGTTCGAATTTTTATTGTAACAATTTTTGGAGCCAAAAGGGTCTGAGTGCGCTTGGATCCCAGAAAAAAAATGCCAAAAAATCAGAGAGAGCTTCCTACGTACTTAAGTTTTAGCACTTTATAACACGTGAAAATTAAACGGGCTACGAAACTGCATACTTGAAAAAATTCTGGCATGTTTTCTTTGGCCGAGCAATCAACGTTCGAATTTATTGCAGCAATTTTTGGAGCCAAAAGGGTCTAGATGCGCTTGGATCCAGAAAAAAATTGCCAAAATCAGAGAGATTTTCTACGTACTTAAGTTTAGCACTTTATAACACTAAAATTAAACGGGCTACAAAACTGCATACTTGAAAAAATTTTGCATTTTCTTTGGCCGAGCAATCACGTTCGAATTTTATTGCAGCATTTTGTTGGAGCCAAAGGGTCTAAGTGCGCTTGGATCCAGAAAAAAAATTGCCAAAAATCAAGAGAGACTTCCTACGTACTTAAGTTTAGCACTTTATAACACTAAAATTAAACTGGCTACAAGACTGCGTACTCGAAAACAATCTACATGTCTCTTTGGCCGAGCAATCAACGTTCGAAATTTATTGCAACATTTTTTGGAGCCAAAAGGGTCTAAATGCGCTTGGATCCAGAAAAAAAATTGCCAAAAATCAGGAAGACTCCTACGAAATTAAGTTTAGCACTTTAGTATACTAAAATTAAACGGGCTACAAGACTGCGTACTCGAAAACAATCTGCATGTTCTTTTGGCCGAGCAATCAACGTTCGAAATTTTAGTGCAGCAATTTTTGGAGCCAAAAGGGTCTAGATGCGCTTGGATCCAGAAAAAAAATTGCCAAAAATCAGAGAGACTTCCTACGTACTTAAGTTAGCACTTTATACACTAATTAGAACGGGCTACAAAACTGCATACTTGAAAAAATTTGCATTGTCTTTTGGGCCGAGCAATCAACGTTCGAAATTTTATTGCAGCATTTTTTGGAGCCAAAAGGGTCTAAGTGCGCTTGGATCCAGAAAAAAAATTGCCAAAAATCAGAGAGACTTCCTACGTACTTAAGTTTAGCACTTTATAACACTAAAATTAAACTGGCTACAAGACTGCGTACTCGAAAACAATCTACATTTCTTTTGGCCGAGCAATCAACGTTCGAAATTTTAGTGCAGCAATTTTGGAGCCAAAAGGGTCTAGATGCGCTTGGATCCAGAAAAAAAATTGCCAAAAATCAGAGAGACTTCCTACGTACTTAAGTTTAGCACTTTATAACACTAAAATAAACGGGCTACGAAACTGCATACTTGAAAAAATTCTGCATTTTCTTTTGGCCGAGCAATCAACGTTCGAAATTTTATTGCACGCAATTTTTGGAGCCAAAGGGTCTAGATGCGCTTGGATCCAGAAAAAAAATTGCCAAAAATCAGAGAGACTTCCTACGTACTTAAGTTTAGCACTTATATAACACTAAAATTAAACGGGCTACAAAACTGCATACTTGAAAAAATTTTGCATTTTCTTTTGGCCGAGCAATCAACGTTCGAAATTTTATTGCAGCATTTTTTGGAGCCAAAAGGGTCTAAGTGCGCTTGGATCCAGAAAAAAAATTGCCAAAAATCAGAGAGACTTCCTACGTACTTAAGTTTAGCACTTATAACACTAAAATTAAACTGGCTACAAGACTGCGTACTCGAAAACAATCTACATGTTCTTTTGGCCGAGCAATCAACGTTCGAAATTTTATTGCAACAATTTTTGGAGCCAAAAGGGTCTAAATGCGCTTGGATCCAGAAAAAATTGCCAAAAATCAGGAAGACTTCCTACGAAATTAAGTTTAGTCACTTTATTATACTAAAATTAAACGGGCTACAAGACTGCGTACTCGAAAACAATCTGCATGTTCTTTTGGCCGAGCAATCAACGTTCGAAATTTTATTGCAGCATTTTTTGGAGCCAAAAGGGTCTAAGTGCGCTTGGATCCAGAAAAAAAATTGCCAAAAATCAGAGAGACTTCCTACGTACTTAAGTTTAGCACTTTATAACACTAAAATTAAACGGGCTACAAACTGCATACTTGAAAAAATTCTGCATTTTCTTTTGGCGAGCAATCAACGTTCGAAATTTTATTGCAACAATTTTTGGAGCTAAAGGGTCTAAATGCGCTTGGATCCAGAAAAAAAATTGCAAAAATCAGAGAGACTTCCTACGTACTTAAGTTTAGCACTTTATTACACTAAAATTAAACGGGCTACAAGACTGAGTACTCGAAAAAAATCTACATGTTCTTTTGGCCGAGCAATCAACGTTCGAAATTTTAGTGCAGCAATTTTTGGAGCCAAAAGGGTCTAAGTGCGCTTGGATCCAGAAAAAAATTGCCAACAATCAGAGAGCCTTCGTACGAACTTAAGTTTAGCACTTTATAATACTAAAATTAAACGGGCTAAAAAACTGCATACTTGAAAAAATTCTGCATTTTCTTTTGGCCGAGCAACCAACGTTCGAAATTTTATTGCATTAATTTTTGGAAATTTCTGCAATAATTTTTGGAAATTTACAGTTATTTTCCATCTGCAGTAAACATCCTTTGAATTAGTTGACTTACCTGCATTCGTTCAGACACGAATTATTTCAAACGCATTTATCCAGAATTTACAATAAGTAATTTACATTAACCTTAATTATCTCAATTCAACGTCGATGTTACTTAGATCCTTTTGGTTCTAAGCCCTTCATATATGGTATTAAAGGTGATTTATTTATTTTCCATATTTTTTATAGCAACTTGGAGTGAAACCCACGGGTATACGCTAGTACTCTATATATAAAACAAAGAAAAAAATTCATAACTTAAAGAAACAAGAAATTTTGATTTTTCGTTGTCAAAGCTTAATAGATTTTCCATCATCTTAATAAAGCTCAGACAATAATCCAACGAGTGGAAAACAGTAAAATTCCCATTAGTAAGGTTTAGATACCGGAAACCTTCACACGTCAATTTGTTTTTAATTTAATCTAAATATCTTTTTAAGATAATTTTGAATGTGCTGCACAGCTTGAACAAGCAATAGTAGGATGATAGAACAAAATTTTCCAAATTTTGTTGATTTATTGCAACATGTGTACATTAGACTAGAACCATTTTCTAAGCTGACAGATGTTCTTTGCTATTTGCTTTTAGTAATATTCTCTTATGTTCCTGAACTTGAAAAGTAAAATAAGCAAATTGCAACGCTTTTTTGCCAAATCATTTATCTTAAACGCTTGTCTGCCACGGCTAACTGATGTTCTTTGCGCTGTCTAAATTATTATTTAGCTTCTTGTCTTGCTGTCTGTCTTTCAGTCTATTGATGGATGCAAATACATATATGGAGCCCTCTTCACTTACCTGCCAATCAGTCTGTCGTTTTGTCTCTTTTTCTGTGTGCTTGTCCGGCAGAATGTATGTTTCTCAGTCTGGCTATTTGCTTGCCCGTGGGCATGTCTTTTAACTGTATATATTCGCAATTTGTTTATTTCCGCCTTAGAAAATTCAAATAACAAATCGCTTACAAACGAATAGACATATATAGATATATACGGATAGAAATGCCGCCTGCCACATGTGGACTTTTAACTTACTGCTGAGCGATTTGGGTGGCAAGCGTTTGTCCAACGACAGGCGAGTAACCCCATACATATAAAATGTACATCAATCATATTTTTCTAGTATATTTTGATAGCAATGCGGACATTTAGCTATGCATAAGATAATTCGAATTTAAAAGGGCATATGCACAGCAAGACGTTCAGAAAAATTATTACGGGCGGGGGAATCTAAATTTATTTCTGGGCTAGCAAGTAATTAACATTTTGCGCTATTACATCTGAGGAGACTTTGGCCAAAGTCATCTTCCGATTCAAATCGTGCTCTTTTTTAGTTGTTTCGTCCACATTTCCCGCACAGGACCTACATGCTTCATCCCGACACCGAACGGCATCTGCAACACAGACGTCTTTTCACCCAAAAGTTGTTCATGGCAGAAAGACACTACGAGTGTTTGCCAAATTACTTCCGAGGCTAGATTCAGCTTAGAAACTTTTACAGATACCCTCGAGTCTACGCCGGTATCATTTCAGTTGGAATTTAAAGTAGTTTAAAGATCGTTTTAGGGGCTTTTTTGTATCATTCCAGGCTCGTTTTGGCTCTACTTGAGGATAACTTTCTATTGTTCTCGGGATCATATTGGCACTACCTCGGTGTCATATTTTAGCTATTTCCGGAGCTTCTACACAGATTTCGCAGTGGTATCCGGATCAAATTTTAATTATGTTCGCAATAATTTCGGTATAAGTTAGAAAATATTTTGTCGTAGTTCTGGGATCATATCGACTATGTGCATTTCATTTCGGAAATATTTTCGGTTTAGTTTCTGATGTTCTTGTTTCAGTAATGTCCTTTGAAGTTTTTCGAGAATGTTTTGAGATGGTTTCAGGACTATTTCAGAATTGTTTTCGCTATGATTTCGGGACTTCTTCCTTAGCTGCTATTTTGAGATAATTTTTGTATTAACTTGGAATCATTTATGCACTATCTTTAGATCATTTCAGAACTGGTTTGGGTTAATTTAAGGGGTATTGTGGAACTATTTCGAGGGCTTTTCAAAGATGTGTTCGGCATCATTTCGGGATTATAAGTATTAGGAAGGTTTCGAAACGTATTCGGCACAATTTAGGGATTTTTTCGGTATATTTCTGGGGCTATTTCAGTAAGTTTAAGTGATGATTTCAAAGCGAATTTCGGATCTTGTCTAATTCGGTCACTATTTTTGTAGTTTCGAAATTTAATTTTTTTAGGCATTTCGAAATTTTGCGAGCATCATACCGGAATTGTATCATCAATTTGATACTACTTCGGATCCAATTTTACAATTTTTTACCATCATTTTATTGAATATGACTACTTAAGGTAATTTCGACACGTATTTGAAGGCTGTTTTCAGAGCTTTTCGGCACCTTTTCAGTTATGTATTCATGAACATTTCGCACCTATTTCAGGAATAGTTTCGAAATCATTTCTGGTTGTCACGATACAACTTCGGATCACTTTGGAGCTCTTTTGGGATCACTTCGAGACTGTTTTCGGGATCATTTCAGGAAAAATTCTCGTACTGGATAGTTCCTATTTCAATTATGGGATCGTTTCGCAACTAGCGTTAGCGATAACTTGGAATGGATTGTTGATTTCAGCGACCTTTCTATGATTTGTCTAAAGTATTCATTATTTAGCCGGCTCAAGGTCAATTTTAATAAACCACTAGTTCGTTTTTATTCCCAATATATTTCGATTTCCATCGGATATCGCCATCAGGGGAATTTTTCGTACGTATATTATTTTATTCTTAGCTAAACTACATACGTCCGTCCTGTTTGAAAAACTAGTGTTTTATTAAAATTGACCTTGAGCCGGCTAAATAAACGAATACTTTAGATAACGTAGTATTTTTAAAAATATTTTTGGGACTATTTTGTAACTGTTTTAGAGATCATTTCGGATATAATTTGGACAGTTTGCAATAATCCAAGAATTGTATATCAACTTGGGTTGCTTTCTAAGACTGTCTTGGAACATTGCGAAAATGCTTCAGAAAAATATCGGGACCATTTCCTGCTTAACGTCATGATTGCTGAGATAACGTCGAGACTTCGGGATAGTTGTCGACAAAGTTTGAGCTTATTTCAAAATCAGTTCGTTATTTTTTCAGGATTACTTTCTTTATCAATTTGAAACTATTTCGGGATAATGTCAGTATTGCTTTCGGGTTGCGCGATTTTATAGGCATAATTTTCGGCTTTCTCAGATTCGTTTTAGGAATAAAACTCTGAGTGTCATAGAAACATGCCATAAATATCTTCTGCTTTGTTCAGATGTAGTCCCAAGCAATGGTTACAAATGAATGCAAGGGCTGGCATCAACTTGATGATAACATTACAAACAAGGCCGGGCCTTAGGCTAAATATTTCACTTTAGTTTTATCACAATTAGTTAAAACTGTTTCTCCCTACAAACTTTCACGTCCCACTGCACCCATCACTGCATATGCACATATTCATTTGTGACTTTTTCAAGTATTTGCCCATTTTTAAATCGCAATAAATTTCAATTTGTGTTCATTTTATGGTACGTGGCAGTTTACAAATAGGTGAGCAGACTGCGGGCTATACAAAGAAAGCGTTTGATATTATAAACTTTGTATGTGCATAAAATGTGTTATTGATATGATTTTATCTAACAGGCAGTCTGCAGCGTGCATATATTTGCAAGAACATATATACAAAAGTACAAACGCACATTAAAGCAAAAGTGTCGCCGCTGACAGCTGTCCACCGCAGGGGATACATTTGAATATTAAATATTTACCTACCTATAAATTGTACATCCCCCATCCATACTCGCCACCAATTCTTTATTATTTTTTTTTGCACTTATAGAAATGCGCATCAACATTAACATGATTTAATCTATTCCATGCCGTTTTTCATTTTCCTCTGGCTCACGTTATGCCATTGGCCGTTCAAGTTCAGGGCGTTATGCCTTGCCTCTACCCTTCAAGGTTTCGCATCAAATAGACTCGGCTAGACAGCAAGCCGCATGCAGTATTGTTTATTATTTTGAATGATGCTTCTTTTTAATAGCTCAAAGCAAATGTTCGCGTCTTTTGGTGCTCATTTTTCTGCTTACTTTTTTAATTATTCATACCCAAAAGGCATTTTTATTGAAGCATTAATTTTTTATAGTTATCTTTTAATACTGGATACATATTTATCTACTTTTCTATATATTCATATTTTTGAACTTTGCTTGAACTTACTGCCCACTGAACTTAAAACCACCAAAATAAAAATTTACTGCTAGATTTTTGTTAAGAAATAACATATAAACTTGAAGCTGTCATCCCTTAACCGCAACGATTTTATACCCAGCTGTATTTGTACACAGGTCATTATAACTTTGATTGGATAACGGTTGGTTATACAGGTATAAAGGATACGAGATAGATATAGACTTCCATATATCAAAATCATCAGTATCGAAAAAAAAGTTTGATAGAACCATGTCCGTCCGTCCGTCCATCTGTCCGTCTGTCCGTTAACAGGATAACTTCAATAAATATTAAGATATCTTCACCAAATTTGGTATACGAGCTTATCTGGACCCAGAATAGGTTGGTATTGAAAATGAGCGAAATCGGATGATAACCACGCCCACTTTTTATATATATAACATTTTGGAAAACACAAAAAGCCTGATTATTTAGTAAATAATACACCGAGAATGTTGAAATTTGACATGTGGACTGATATTGAGACTCTTGAGAAAATTTAGGAAATAATTTTTGAAATGGGCGTGGCACTGCCCACTTGTGATAAAATCAATTTTACAAATATTTTTAATCATAGATCAAAAACCGTTAAATCTATCGTAACAAAATTCGGCAGAGAGGTTGCCTTTACTATAGGGAATGCTTTGAAGAAAAATTAACGAAATCGGTTAAGGACCACTCCCACTTTTATACAAAAGATTTTTAAAAGGGTTGTGGACGAATAAAATAAGCTATATCTTTGAAAAAAAGAGCTTTATATCAATGGTATTTCATTTCCCAAGTGTATTTATAACAGTAAGTAGGAAAAACTCCAAATTTTAAAAAATGGGCATGGCAATGCTCCTTTTATGACTAAGCAATTTTCTATGTCTCGGGAGCCATAACTGTAAGAAAAATTAAGTGATCGTAATAAAATTGGGTACACAAATTTTCCCTATAGCAGAAAAATATTTCTAGAACAAATGGAGAGATGGTAAAGACACCCCATTTTATAAAATTTTTTAAAAGGGTCGTGGACGAAAATAATAAGCTATATCTTAGCGAAAAAGGGCTTTGTATCAATAGAGTTTTACTTTCTAAATTGAGTTATAACACTAAATTGGAAAACACTAAAATTTTTGGAAATATATGTAGCACCGCCCCTTTTTTGTCTAAGCAATTTTCAATGTTTCGGGAGACATAACTCGAAGAAAAATTTACATATCGTAAAAAAATTGGGTACATATATTTTGCTTATAGCAGGAAATATTTCTAGTAAAAATGGATAAGATTGGTTAAGGACCACGCCCACTTTTATATAAATGACATTAAAAAGGGTCGTAGGCAAAATAAATAAGTTAAATCTTAGCGAAAAATAGTTTTGTACCAATCGTATTTTGTGCAATTAAACACAATAAATGGGAAAAAAATTAAAATTTTGAAAAATGGGCGTGGCACTCCCCCTTTCTTACAATGTATTTCCCAACGTCTCTGGAGCCATAACTCGTATGCCTTTTAACAGGAAATATTTTCAGAAAAAATTTACTTAATCGGTTAAATCGCCTTCTTTTATATAAAAGATTTTGTAAGAGTGCGTAGATGCAGGTAATAAGCTATTTGTAGTAAAAGTTTGAAAATTTCATTAATAACCCTGCCCTTTTTTGTAATGGCACTTGTGTGTTTATGTTTATTGTTCTGTTATATTTTTATTTTAAAATAAACAGTAGGGAAATCCCCATATCTGAAGGAAAACTGCATTACTACCTGATCAAAGTCATTGCTGTTAGCCGCTGTATCCTTTTTAATTCTTCTAAACGAAAATTAGTTCAGAATAGAACCATATGTATATGGGGTATTCCGTCCCATTTCGAAAAATTTTGAGCCCGACCCCTTTAGAATTGGCTGAAAGTTTTTCTTCTTTTTCTAGCTTACGAAAGACGTTTTTCAGAATTTTTTCAAATTTTTTCATTCAACTCAAAAAAAGTTATGAATTTGAAAAAAACGGTGTTTTTTTCAAAATTCTATAACTTTTTCAAAAATTGACCGTTTGGGATCTTTTTTTTTAAAAAAAAATTTGCTTTTAAATGTACTTTTCGGAAAAAAATACAAAAAAATTTTTAAAGTTCAATTAAATAAAAAAAAATTATCGGCCCACTCCGGGATTAGTGGGGATGATTGCAGAGTTGATTGAAGTTTTTTATGAGAAAAAAAAATGGCGAAATTCGAAAAATCTCGAAAAACTGAAAAATTACAAAAAAACTTTAAAAATTTTTTTGTATTTTTTCCGAAAAGTAAATTTAAAAACAAATTAAATTAAAAAAAGATCCCAAATGGTCAATTTTTTAAAAATTTATAGCATTTTGAAAACAAAAACGGTGTTCTTTTAAAAATTCATAACTTTTTTTGAGTTGGATGAAAAAATTTGAAAAAATTCTGAAAAACGTCTTTCGTAAGGTAGAAAAAGGAGAAATACCTTCAGCCAATTCTAAAGGAGTCGAAATGGGATGGAATACCCCATATGTATTATTGCGCAGCCTTATAACACTATTAAGCACAACAAAACAAAAAACAACAGCATTTCAAGTGTACAGCTGGGTATGTAATGTTCGGTTTCACCCGAACTTAGACTTCCTTACTTGTTATTGAATGAATATGATTAACGTAAATTGTTGTATGGGTAATGTTGTAACACGCAATCCAATTATTTTAAATTCATTTCTTTATTTCAAGTAACTTACTTCTAATTGCAAAGAGTACAGTTTTGTTAGAGAGGAGCTATATGGTGAAGATCCTTACATATATAATCGATAATAAGGCGATGCCAGATTAGCCGATATAACAGCTCACCCTGCCTATTTATGCAAAGTTTGAATACAATTAAATATTCGATATTTATACATTTTCGCTCACTTTTTCTCAGTTCTTCTGTTACATTTGTTTTACGTATACGTTCCGTATATCCCCGTTCTTCATAACTAATAAATGATGTTTAAGTAGTATAGAATTATTTAAGGGACCACTTTGAAACGCTACTGTTATCGATTAAGGTATGCTAATTTTGGTAGTAGGGCGTTCTACAAAAGTTTTTTTCGATATGATGTTTTGAACCACCCCTCGATAGAGGGTGATTTTCCAGTCAGCAATCGATATGCCAAAGTCAAACACAAGAATTTAAAGAGATTTCATTACTCAGACGATGATCCTCACTGATAAGCTAAGTTTTCTGTCATGCGTTGCTTACTTTTCCAAATCGTTTTTTTTTCTTTTTTTGTTTCATTATACAATTACGAGTTTCTTCTTATGAGCTGCGTGTTTTTGCTTTTCATTTCAATTGTACCAACTTGCGATAATTTTAACAACTGGTACTTTATGCACACTTCTTTACATAAGCCCGTAGTATATAAGTTTTCTTTTTTGCGCTTGGTCTATCTTTTATTGTGTTCCTTTTTGAATGAATCCAGTTTTACTTCGTTGAATGGTTTTATTTATTTTGTTAAGAGTACTTTATAGTTAAAATCAATGAAGCGTAGAATAGAAATTTCTATATACTATCAATTTGGTTACACAAGTTGAACAGACGGATTTAAAAAAAAAGAGAAGATGAAACAAATAGTGCAATGATGCTTGAAAAAATAGAAGAAGATAGTTTGAAAATATTGCTTTACTTTGATGACAATGCAATCAAGAAAATTTGCCACTAGAGAATGAATGTCGCCGGATTTAATTTTAAGCATCTTGAACTTTTTTTTGTATGACTCAGCCATGTTTTACATTACTAAATATAATAAAATTAAATTTCTCATTTTCAAGTAAAAGTAAGAAATTTATATTGCATACTAAGGGTGAAGATAATTTTTCTTCTATTTTGCAGCTTTAATTCTGAATGCATGAAAGCAAACAGCTTGCTTAGTGTTGAGGCTGTCAGCTAGCTTGATACCAAAAGCGCTTAGTTTAAGTCTATATACCAGTAACACAATAATTTAGCTAACATAACATCATTCACGGCAGAGGCATGACAAGTATATCCGCTTGTAGGTTAGGTTAATGCCCTGATAGGGGAAGCTCACTTGGATAACATGAAAGTCCGTTGTGATGCTACATACAATAAAATAACGGTGACGTAGATATAGCTACTTAGAGAATCATTGGGTAGCAACGATAAAGTTCCGAATGATACCGATCTTAACCATGGATAAATCCTCGGGAGATCCAAGTGAGTCGCGACCGAAGTACTATCGCCTAGTTCTGGCAAAAGCTGGGCAATCAAGCATAAAGTTATTCGATGATTCCACCCTCATCATCCCCCATACAGCTACAGACAGATGGAGTTTCCAGTATATTGAGACATACCGCATGGATACCCAAGGGGCAGTGCCCTGTCAAAACCCCAATGACCAATGATAGGTGAGCCTTAGTGAACTCAGTTGCCGACAAGTTCCGATATGATTCAAAAAACAATCTGAAAGCCATAAATTGTCAAAATTACCCGTAAGGAGCCAAAAATAACCCGAAACCTACACCGGTCGCCGTGATAGGATGGTAGCGTGCTTCGCCTACTGCACCGAAGTTCTTTAGTACAAGTTCCGAGCAAAGCAATAACAAACATTTTTAGAAAAAGTTTTTTTCAATTAAAAAAAGTTTTTCAAGCCTTTACGAAAAAATTCGAAAAAATTTTACGAAAATTTCTAGCATTTTATTGTGAGTTTTTTAAATTTTTTTTAGTATTGTATTCCTACAAAATACAAATAATAGGAGTCTAAATATTTATATTTATTTTAAAAAAAAATTTAGTTATTTCAAATTATCTCTCATACAAAATTTAAAGCTATAGGCGCTTCGCATGGAAGAAAATAAAAAAAAACCCTTCGAAAAAAGTTTCGTAAATCAAAAGAAATTTTTTTATACTAAAATTTATTGCACCATCAAACTGAATACTTAAAAAAGCATAGAAGAATCTTAATGAAAGTTCCAATTTTTCATAAAATTTTCCCGAATTTTCGACTTTTTTCAAAAAATATTTTTGAAGTTCATTAAATAATTTCGAAAAATATTGAAGCTCACGACGAATAAGGCGACAGTTTTTTCGATTATAACTTCTAAATTTCTTCAAAGCCTTTTCTACCGGGAGGGGAATATGAGCCCGAATTGCTGCGATGGTTGAACTACTACAAACACATTCATCCAAAGCCATGCCTTTGTTGTTGTACAACCTTTTCCAATTGCCTTCTTTGCATAGTTTATTCAATTTTTGAGATTCGTTTACGTGGGTTCATTTACGAACTGATGTAAATTTTTTAGTGAATTATCGAAAAATTACCTTTTCTATTTTATTATTCTCTGCTGTATATAGGAGATCATTGTCTTAACTGGATGGATGAAACCTAAAGAGACAAAACAATTCTAATGCCTAGATGCCTGCCGTGTATATTTCTAAGCAGCTTTCTTGCTTAAAATATTTAAATATAAAAAATTTGTTAAGCTTAACTAGTGCCATATGACAAAGCAATTTAGTGTCCATATAAACAAAAACTAATTACATTTGTAAAGCTACAAGTAGACAAAAGACTGGTCAATACATACTCGTATGAAGAGTTCTCACACTCATACCGTTTGCTTTAAACAAATACTGTAGTATCGCCCAAAGAGGCACAAGTTATCTTACACTTATGTTCATATCTGTAATTGTGGATACACGCATACAAACATATATTTATGCAGTTAGACACGTAAGTGCACAAAACTAAGCTTATAACAGTAAACACAAATTTCCCTAGCGTATGATGGAAAGGCATACGAGTATGCATATAAACTACATATCTGTAGGTAAGTGTGTAGAGCCGAGTATTTGTGTCCCATTACGCGTATAACATGTTCACATGTATGTCAATAATTTTGCATGAGTGCATATATATAAGTTTATATGTATATATATTAGGGCGGGTCGATTTAAAAATCGCTCATTGCTCTGTGAAAATCGTATTCTAGGGATCAAAATAAGAACTTTGCCAAAGGAACCATACCTCTAAAACGAATTCTGATGTCCCCCCTTTGGGTCGAACTTTTGGGTAGGGGCAATTTCAATTCGACCTGCTGTGTGTTGTGGTGGCTTAAAAAAAACAACACAAGCAATTTTATGATCTGCAATTGTGTCACAGTGATACCTTCATTTTTTAAAACGGTTGAATAAAGAACCCACACAGCTATGCATTACAGTGATGCCTTGGTTATAAAAGGGGGTTGTAAAAACGCTAATTTCTAATAATTTTTTTAATTTCTTTTCTATTACTAAGTTAAATTCATTTTTTCATTTACATATGTTCTGACTAAATAAAGAGAAAAATAAACTCCAAAAAGAAAAAACATAGGCATTTCAAAGTAGGATTTTTCAAAATTTGCCCCTACGACCCAAAGGGGGGACATCAGAATTCGTTTTAGAGGCATGGCTCCTTCGGCAAAGTTTCTTATTTTGATCCCTATAATATGATTTTCACAGAGCAATGGGCGATTTTTTTGCCTCCCCACAAATCGACCCGGCCTAATATATATATATATAATATATATATATATATATATGCTAGGCATATGTAAACTTTTGGCAGAGCATGCAGAAAGCTACAAGCTTGTTTGTTTGCTGACAGTTTGTTTATTTGTTTGCGTGATGGGTCAGACACCGAAGGCATCACTTCATGTTCTTTCAATGAGCACACGCACTTTTAAGTACATAAACACAAACACAAATAAATATACACATATACATAACCTATGCTTGAAGGACCTTCAGTAAACTGAAAGACTAACTTACTTACTTAACAGTTGACAGTGATTCGAAACTAGTTGTTAGCTATATACATATATACGGTCGTATACGTATTGAATATAGTTGGAGTCGCAACAACACACACACATCTAGCCCAACTTGCTTCCGCATACACAAGCTGTGAATGTCTTTTTATACTCAGCTGAGCAGAGCTCACAGAGTATATTAATTTTGTTTTCATAACGGTGCCCCGTAACGGCATAAACTAATCGAGATAAATATAGACTTCTACATATCAAAATGATCTGGGCAAAAAAAGAAATTAATTTAGCCCCGTCCGTGCGTCTGTCACTCCGTAAACACGATAACTTGAGTAAATTTTGAGGTATCTTGGTTAAGTTTGGTATGTAAGTTCCTGGGCACTCATCTCAGATCGCTATGAATAATAATGAACGAATCGGACTATCGATATCGAAAATTTCAAAAAACATAAAAAGTGCGATAATTTATTAGAAAAGACGGATAAAGCGATGAAACTTGGTAGGTGCGTTGACCTTATGACGCAAAAGAGAAAACTAGTAAAATTTTGGACAATGGGCATGGCAGCGCCCATCTTTAAAAGAAGGTAATTTTAAGGTTTTGCAAGCTGTAATTTGGCAGTCGTTTGAAGATATCGTGATGAAATTTGGCACAAACGTTACTCCTCTTACTATATATGTTCTAAATAAAAAATTAGCAACATCGGATGACAAACACGCCCACTTTAAAAAAAAATGTTTAAGTCAAATTTTAACAAAAAATTTAGTATCTTTTCAGTATATAAGTAAATTATGTGAACATTCAACTCCAGTAATGATATGGTGGAACAAAATACAAAAATAAAAGAAAATTTCAAATGGGCGTGGCTTCGCCCATTTTTCATTTAGTTTGTCTAGAATACTTTTAATGCCATAAGTCGAACAAAAATTTACCAATCCCTGTGAGATTTGGTAAGGGCATAGCTTCTATGACGATAACTGGTATCTGGCAAAATGGGCGAAATTGGTTAAAGCCACGCCCAGTTTTCATACACAGTCGACCGTCTGTCCTTCCGCTCGGCCGTTAACACGATATGTTCACTAAACTTAGTTCACGTACTTATCTGAACTCACTGTATTTTGGTATGAAAAATGTGGCGGAATCCGACAATAACCACGCCCACTTTATCCATGAAAAAACAATTGTGTTTCCAAAGCTCTCAGCTGAGTACGTACTGTTCGGTTACACCCGAACTTAGCCTTCCTTACTCGTTTTTATTGTTTAAAATTTGTGGTTGCGTATATTATGCTGTTCATGTTTTGGTATATGAGTGCATCCTGAATTGATAGTAAACGACACTTTTGTTGAAAGGAATTTAATTTGCTCTTAACAAAAGTAAATTGAAAATAAAATGTATGGTGTCAGTACCTGCAGACAATTCTTTATTTTGAAGCTTTATATGCTTAAAATCAACCTTGTATGAATGAAATGTATAGCTCAGAAGAAGTATGCGGTACTGGTTGAGGTAGGTTGGTGTGTTTTGTGTTTTTGTTTTTGTACATACCAATCGTCGTTAGTTTCAATCCTCTTCACTCTTGCTAGGGTAATTCCGTAATTTAAAATTTTTAGCAGTTTCGGTACAGATTTGTTAAAAAAATCACATATTTTTCGAGGAACAGTTTGGCCCAAAACTTTTCAAAAATTTAATTCTAATACAATTTTACTACTGGATATATTTGGTTGTGTATATTACTACTGTTATAAGGCAAAGCCTTAAGAGCAGACAACGCAAAATGTGTATTCAATAATAATAGTGATTCGTTTGTTGTTATCAGTCAATGACAGTTGGTGCGTGTCTGGCGTAAGGTTTGCTCTCCTTACGAGGTCTACTTCGGATAAAAGTAATTGCATTGGAAAGAAATTAATTTTATTACCATCACTCAGCTGCTCGCATCCAAATAAATGACAATCTAAATTTATTCTTTAGGAGTGATCTGCTATTGTTGTAGACTGAAATGTGAAAAATTATTTATAAAATATAGAGCCTGGCGAATTTGAAATATGAAGCGTTGTTTTAAGAAATGGAACACGAAATGTGAAATACAAACAGGGAGTATGGGAAATTGAAAGTGGAACACAAAACATGAAATATGGGAACTGAAACACGGAATGTCGTATATGGAAAATGGAATGTTTAACGTGAAATATTTAACTGAGAAACGAAATATAACATATGAAGCATGAAATATCGGAAACGAAATATGAAATATGTGAAAAAATCTGATATATGAGTTGGAAAACATGAAATATTCCTCGCATGGATCATATAATTTTAGTGTGAGACGTGAGATATGAACTATGAACCACGAAACCATGAAATAAAGCTCAAAATGTGAAATGAGATAAATAATATTTGAAACCTGAAACTCGAAATATTACATGAAGAGTGGAATGTGAAATACAAAATAGGGGAACAAAAACATGAAATGTAAGGTGTGAGAAATGAAGCATAACCATAGGAAATATGAACATGAAATATTGAAAATGGCATACAAGAGATAAGAGATAAGAAGCAAACTGAAGCATGAGATATGATACATTTACAAGGAATATAGTTGAAACATAATTGATGTATGAACTGGGAAATAGAAAAACATAAAATATGCGATTTAAACATAAAATGATTGTAAGATATAAGCTTAAAAGTGAAATGTGAAAAATTCAAACATGAAAAATGAGAACTAAAGCATGAAATGCGTTTAATGAAATATGAGATACAATATATGAGGTATGAAATAAGAAACATAAAATGTTTGTGGAAAAGAAACGGTAGGCATTGAATGTGAGGACATTAAATATGAACCATGCGAATAGAAATTTAAATTAAAGTATGAATTTTAAGGAATGAAATATTAAACATGAAACGTGAGCCAGGAAAACTACAACGAATCAAAAATTTGAGAAATGGATCATGAAATATGAGATGAGAGAGCTAAAATATGACATATGAATAACGAAACATGAACAAATAAAATGTGAAATTTAAAAATGAAAATTCAAATGTGAGATGTGAAATAATGAAACATCAAAAATGAAGAACTAGATTACGAAAAGTGCTACGAGAAAAACGAAACACGAAATATGAAGAAACCTTTGCTACAAAATTTCTTTCAATGGAAAATTTTAGTTTTTTAATGGATTGTAAGTACAATGTCCAAGAGTAAACTGCACTCTAAACTAATGTAGTCTGAATCAAGCAGGCTTTGAATTATAATATCTTGTGTAAAACAGTTCTCAGAGGAATCCTGATACTGGAATCATTCTCAAATAGTCTCAAATTCGTACTGAAAATAGTACTCAAGCGATAACGCAAAAGACCCGAGTTAATCTCGTAAGCAATATTAAACTAATTCGGAGATAGTCCCGAAATACTAGAAAATTGCCGAACGATGCGCTCATAGACCAGGAAAATAATATCAAAATTACCCTGAAAATTTGTCCGCACACTTTACCCGAAATATTAGCGAACTTATCCCGAGCTAATACCCATATCTGCTCCGCAATAAATCCAGTAATTATACTCTAAAATATCGGAAAATATTCCCGAGATTTTTTATAAAAATTCGCCAAATAGCTTTGAAATGATATCGAACACAATCTTGATGTTGTCTGTAAATGATCTCAATAATTTTTCTGAACTTTCGACAGGCTTTCTTGTAAAACATTACAAAATTATCCGAAAATTTTCAGGAAATGATGTGAAATAGTACTTAAAAAGACTCGAATTGACAACAAAATGATCCTGAAAAAAATTCCGACAAGATTTGGTAGTCGCCAGACTGAATAGTCCAAAGGATGACGAAAACAACTCCAAATTAATAACAAACTGTACCAAATCATCCTGAAAAAATCCCGATATAATTTGAAAATAGTTAGAAAATCATCCCAAATTTGTACTGGCACAGGAAATAATCTTATCCGAAAATAGTGACGAAATATTGCCAAAAACTACGGGAAATAATCGCGATCCCACCAAAAAACAGTCTTAAAAAAAACAGCGATAGTTCCGAAGTGGTTCTTGTATAGGTCGAATATCGTATTAAAATAATCTTGAAATTATTATTCGCATGCAGCTGCTCACTTTTTCCAAACTTCTTAAATCGCGATTTATAAAAATTTAAGTGCGTAGAACTCGACATATATGACCGATTTTTATCATAAACGTGGCCATAACGTAGTCAGTACCATAATTATAATCATTATCGTCACCATAACCACAACCACATCCATAAACATAAGCATAAACGTAACTATAACCAAAGCCATAAACATAAGCAAAACCATAACCATAACTATAAACACAACCACAACCATAACCATAAGCATAAACGTAACTATAACCATAGCCATAACAATAACCATAAACGTAAGTATAACATATCCATAACCATAACCATAACGATAACCATAACCATAACCATAACCATAACTATTACTATAACCATAACTATAACCATACCCATAGCGTAACCATAACTATAATAGTAACCAAAACTATAACAATAACTACACCCATAACAATAACCATAACCAAAATCATAACAATATCCATAACCATTACCATAAAAATTACCATAATCATAATCATTACCATAACCATAATCATATTCATAACCATAATAATAGCAATAACAATAGTCCTAACCATAACTATGACAATAACCAAAACCAAATGCGTATATAACTATATCCACAACCATAACCGTAACATAACTATAACCGTATATACATATTAATATTCATAACCCATAACCATAGTATTTATATTTCCCATAACTATAACAATTACCATAACCACAATAACGACAATAATCATAACCATAGCAGTAATCGTTATAGTTGTTGCTGTAGCGATAAAAACACTTCCCTAAAGTCTTGGGAGTGTTATAGATGTTGATGGTCCTTTGCCGGACCCAAATCCGGTAAGATCCGATAACAAGCACAAATGAGATACAAGCCCAACCAGCTCAAAAACGATTTATATGACTACATTGACCTTCTAGGCCACTCCTTCCCCACCTGGTAGTTCCCTGAGGATCTTGGGGCCGCCACAGCCTAGCCTTTTATAGAAAGAGGGTGGGTGAGGTTGACATTGGGTTGAAGAAGCTATACATTGCGCTGGAAATCCTTCAATCAAGTGAGGAAATGCTTTTCTTGGCTTGGCCAAATTTCATTTAAAATTTTAAACAACATTTTTTTCAATTTTCGCGTTTGGTAGAGATCTCAATTGAATTGAATACACCTCTGCAAATATTAACACATTTAGGGAGTTCGCCGGCTTATTTTAATGCGATGCAAAGTTACTTATACGCCTCCGTGCACCAACATCAAGAGCATCTTTGCAGCATTTTTTTTTCACATACACACTTCTTACACAAAACCACACACACAACCCACGTACACTTTCTTTATAAACCGCTGATGCTAATTGACAACAAAACTCAAAAAATAAATGTCTTTGTATTGATATTATGTAAGCAACCAATTTTTTCAATATTCCTTGTCTGTTTATCCTGCATGTATGTATATTAGGCTGGGTCGATTTATTAACCGATATCGCGTAATCGATTTTGCGATAGGATTTGTGCTCAGGAAAAAAGCACCACTACGCATACCCAAAAAAAAATGGCGAAAGGGTAAATTTTTCGACCAAACCACTCCCCAAAACCAAAAAAAAATTTTTTTTTCAGAAAACTGTTATCGCCAACGTGCACAGGCTGCAAAATTATTTTTTTGGGTATGCGTAGTGGAACTTTTTTTTCCTGAGCCCAAACCCTATCGATTGCGCGATGTCGGTTAACTTTCGTCCATACAAATCCACCCGACCTAATGTATATATATGTATATTGTGAAATATCCGCATTACTACATACATTACGTATACGCCCTGTAGCACAGTTTTGTAGTTAATTTCTTTTTGTGTGGAAATTGGATTTGCCAATATTCGCAGAAGGACTAATTTGAACATTTACCCCTTAGCCTTATATATTGAGTTAACTATGTGGCGCTGGGGGTAGCCAATATACTTAAGCAAATAAACAATTTCGTTGTTAAGCTGATAAAAGCTTAAGTAGGTCTTTGGGGTGCAAATGTGACACTTTCCTTGAATAGTAGCTTGAAGCTGTGGTAAAAATATTTAAACTTAAATAGGTAGGGCGGATTTCACGATAATGAAAGGGGTTAAAATATTTAAATAGTGGTTTCACATAAAATAATTTGTATATTCTAGATAAGCGCTCATAGGGTTGAGTCGATTCTTTATTCCTCCTACCAATTTACCTTTTCATAAAAGGTTTATCAATGAAATTGTACTAGGGACTTTTAAAGTAAAACAAAGCTGCTCAAGCTTGAAGCATATTATTTAAAACTTTATCAATAAAGCTTATTTGTATGAGATAAAAATGTTGGAGGCTAAAACATATGTAAAACAAAGAACTAGTCTAGCTAGTATTATAATATGATAGTTTGGATATTGTGGTTTTTGGATGTTCAGACGTTTGCCTTTGTGGATCAATTTACCCAAAATGGCTGGACGGTTTAAAAACAAAATTGTACACGCATATAGCCAACATTTTTAAAGGCTCTTCTTGTTATATTTTTTGAAAAAGCATATTGTGGTACCCCTGAGAGAAGTACAATTTTAATGAGATTTCTGACTACACCACATCAGAATGGCTAAACTGATTCCGAAGAGATTTAGTACACTATTATTGTTTGGTAAATTAGTCATACATGCTCTAGTGTAGGAAAAACTGGTAAGGTGGGCAGAGTCATCTGCCTTTCAATGAGACATCGTTAGACCGTGTATTGTATCACTTCGTGACGCTTTTGAGTTCATTAACTTCAGTTGATTTTGGAATTATTTTCAGGATCATTAGCGTACTTTATGGTGATCATCTGGGGATTCATGCTGAAAGAAGTCTCTTTGTAACTTTTTCGAGTTAATTATGGGACTTTCTTGGGATTACCTGAGGATTATTTCGGAATTTGTTGTCAGGATCATTTTACCTTGTGATTATCTAGGGATGAAATTATTTCACCAAAGATTTGTTTCGGTATTGTGTCGGGGATGTTTTCGAGGCATTTGCGCCTTATATTCCTATTATTTCGAGGTTTTTTCCGTTGCTGTTACATTTTTATACTCACCGTGCTTTGCACAGAGAGTATATTAACTTTTATTGTATAACGGTTGGTTGTACAAGTATAAAGGAATCGAGATAGATATAGACTTCCATATATCTAAATCATCAGTATCGGAAAAAAATTTGATTGAGCCATGCCCCTCCGTTCGCCCGTTATCACGATAACTTGAATACATATGAGATATCTTCACCAAATTGGTACACTAGCTTATCTGGACACAGAATAGATGGTATTGAAAATGAGCGAAATCGGATGATAACCACGCCCACTTTTTATATATATAAACTTTTGGAAAACACAAAGAAACTGATAATTTAGTAAATAATACACCTAGAATATTGAAATTTGAATATTGATATTGAGACTCTCGAAAAAAATTGGGAAATTTTTTTTTAAATGGGCATGGCACCGCCGACTTGTGATAAAATCAATTTTACAAATTTTTTTAATCATAAATCAAAAACCGTTAAATCTATCGTAATAAAATTCGGCAGAGAGGTTGCCTTCACTGTAAGGAATGCTTCGAAGAAAAATTTAACGAAATCGGTTAAGGAACACGCCCACTTTTATATAAAAGATTTTTAAAAGGTCGTGGACGAATAAAATAAGCTACATCTTTGCAAAAAATGGGCTATATATCAATGGTATTTCATTTCCCAAGTGGATTTATAACAATAAATAGGTAAAACTTTAAATTTAAAAAATGGGCGTGTGCACCACCCGTTTTTGACTAAGCAATTTTCTATGTTTCGGGAGCCATAATTCGAAGAAAAATTAAAGGATCGTAATATAGCAGGAAATATTTCTACAAAAAATGGACGAGATCAGTTAAGACCACGCCCACTTTTATATAAAAGATTTTTAAAAGGGTCATAGATGAAAATAATAAGCTATATCTTAGCAAAAAAGAGCTTTGTATCAATTAAAATTCTATTCTTTCTTAATTGGATGATGACATTAAATTGGAAAACACTAAAATTTTGAAAATGGGTGTGTGCACCGCCCCTTTTGTGACTAAACAATTTTCCATGTTTCGGGAGCATAATTCGAAGAAAAATTAAGATATCGTAATGAAATTGTGTACACATATTTTCCTTATAGCAGAAAATATGTTTAGTAAAAATAGACGGGATCGATTAAAGGCCACGGCAACTTAGATATAAAACAAATTTAAAAGGGTCGTAGACTAGAATTATAAGCTATAACTTAGCAAAAAAAGTTTTTGAATCAATGATATTTCACTTATCAACGTTTTATTGTAAGCGGAAATGTGGAGACATTTTTTTTAAACGGGCGGTGCCGCGTGTTATGTAGTAAAGTAGTTTATCTGAAATGAAATGTAAAATTGAAGCTCACGCTGAGTATATAATATACTTAGACACCTTTACTTGCTTATATTATTTTTGGTATTCGGTACGCATTCAGGATTAGTTTGAGATTATTTCGGTACTTTTTTAAAGATTATATCGGGATGTGTTTTCGGCATCATTACAGGACAATTTCAGAAGAGTTCTATGGACCAATCATTTTGCTAAAATCGCTTTATAATTTAACAATCGTTTCGTAATTGCTTTTGATATCAATTCGGAATTGCTTTCGATATAAATTGGAGATTACTTC
Organism: Eurosta solidaginis; assembly: GCA_029619165.1. Taxonomy (NCBI): domain Eukaryota; kingdom Metazoa; phylum Arthropoda; class Insecta; order Diptera; family Tephritidae; genus Eurosta; species Eurosta solidaginis. Next base: position 89,887 of record JARSSU010017150.1, on the reverse strand, counting down.
CAGATAACTTAGGTATATTTTTCAAGATAAATCCATAATTTTTCGATTCTTTCGATATTCTTTCCGGATTATTCCTAGTCTTGCATTCACTTTAATTTCAGGTACATTTGAGAATATTTCGGGGCCATATGCGGATTATTTTAGGATCACGTCTGGGCCATATTAGTTTGGAACTATCTTCTCATAATTTCAGTTCGTTTCGACGCTATTTCTGAATAATGTTGTATCCATTTCGGTATGAAATTTGAATATTTTGGGATACGATATGTACGAAAACTAGCATCGAATATCCGGACTATTTTCAGGATTAATCCGGGATATTTCGCGACCACTTCCGGGTAATTTTCAATAATTTTCTGTACAGTTTTTAATTTGAGGACTATTTTGTATTGTTTCATGGGACTTTTATGGATTTTGGAGCTATTTGGAAATAGTTGAAAATATATTTCGTGATTTTGTTCGAGATTATTTCGGGGTGCTTTAAGTTATTACTTTGCGGCTATTTCGCGCTTTTTCAGGACTGTGTCGGCATTATCTTTCATGCTTCAATACGGGAATCGCCCAAAAAATCTTTAAATAAAAAGAAAAAAAATAAAAAATAAAACATCTAAAGTTTTTACAAAAAAAATCAACCAGACAAATAAGGACAACCTAAAAATATAATCTTAAAATTGTAACTTCATTGAACTAAATCATGAAAAAAATAACAAAACGTGCACCGCCTAAAATTGAAGCTTATGTTGAGAAGATCTCACAAAATTTGAAAAAAAAATAAATTGATTTAATCCTTGCCATAAAACCGAAACATGTCTTCATAGCACCCTATTTATTTAACAATAAAATTGATGTGACAATATTATTGTCTTGAAAAGGTCTACAATTTGTCAGAGTTGCTCTTGGAGCTCTAAAGTCACCTTTAGTTCAGTAGCCACGAATGTCAAAACGACTACAGAGCTGGAAAAGGACATTCGAATATATAGAGCTAATCAAGACAAAAACAATGGCAGATCAACTTTGAAAATAAGCAACCTAAATAAAAAATGATTCGGGAAGTGGTGCCAGAAGCAAGCATCGAAAAAAAATAATAAAAAATGTTTCCGAGATGCTTTTGAACATATGCTTCAAATTTAGCTGCATACACAATAAATTCTGTCTGAATTCGTTAGAAATACAATGCTTTTGAGCGGCTTTACGATAAAACCGTAACACCAGAGGTTTTGCAGCATAATTTTTGTTTTGTCACACCACATGGCGTATACGCAACATATTACGTATTCATGTATGTATGTTGTGTGAGGTATAAGCAAGCACTCCAAATGCACCGCAATAATAGCCACACAAGCACATGTATGTATGTATGTATTTCCTTGTACATGAACACATAAGCACCTGGCTGGCTTCAGACCACCTACATACATCTATGTTCACTATTCATACAATGCAACGAAAATATGGTGTCAAAGTAATCGTCAAAAGGATAACACAGTTCACTCGCTGTCAATTAAATGGCTTCATTGCATACTTTGTTCATTGTTCACGCTTTTATGCACCAAAATAACGAAACAACTGCAAAGAAAATTGTTTGTTCTATGGTCACTCTGCGTTTAAATGTAGTAGATGTTGGTGCTGACTGTCAATGTGTAGAAGCATTCAACAAGAATTTGAGCAGCTGGCATTGAAATTGTTTCTTTTATTAGATGAGTTGTGTTACTTTAACGTATGAGGCAATGAGAGACTAGGCACATATTTGTACTTTTACATGAAAAAACTGTATACGTATACTGCGTCTTATAACTATAGTACACATTTTTCTTCAGGGAACTAACTAGTGAGAAGTTCTTGTGATGCACTTAGAAATAAAAATAAAAATTTGGAAAAGTACAGCTATTCATCCTCACTCATTTGAGCTACCAATTTTTCGAATTGAACTGACCATTATAAAAACGCAAAACACTTAATTGATTGTGCTTATAAAATTGTTTCATAACTATAGCACGCAGTTGGAAAATTACTCTCTAACAGAAAGGTAGCTTCTTAACGAACTTCTTCTTTTTTGTACGTATAAATATAAACCAACGGTGATAAAAAAAGCCACGTAGAGCAAAATTAACTGAAACTGAAAAAATGGCAAAATTTCGGTTTTGGAGGAACAAAATTTAAAAATCAGTGAAAAGAATTATCGGAGCCTCAAAGTTGTGAGCAACTTTTTATTGAATATAGCGGAGTACGATAAGAAACTATTTGGGGGCCCAAAACGAAAGCTTTCGGATGGCGCAAAATAATAACAACTCCTTGCTGAGCAAATCAACAATATGGAGGGTTCTGCAAGAAGCTCCAAATATTTGCCAACAAATATTTAAGATTGCTCCATTTTAACAGAGCGACATAAAAATGCTTGCATTGAGTTTGCCAAGAAACATATGAAAGAGAACTGGCGTCAAGTGGGGAAGTTCAGTAGCTTTTTCGAACCCATATTTATGTCTCGCATTTTGTTGCAGGTTATTTTTTCAGATGAGAAAAATAGAAGGCCGCCGGACGGAAATGGAGGATATTGGAGAAATTTGGGGAAGAAGCCCCAAATTTTTCAAAGACAAATTTTATAGGTGGGTCGTGATTATTTGGGAAGCATTTATAGGCGACGTCGTACTAGAGCTGCAGTTTGTGAGCTCAAAAATGAAGAGCTCGCATTACGTTAATGTACTTCAATGCAGTCTTCGTCCATTTTACGTGAAAATAGTAAAACTTGGTGGATTTTTCATGTCAGTTGCGAGACAAATAAACTTTTTCTGAAAATAGGGTTAATGTTTTAAATTTCGCAAGCTTGTCTGCCCGACCTAAATCCATGGAGAATATATCGGGATTATTAGCCGTAGAGTCTATGTCAAAAACCACCAATTTAGCTCCACAAAGTGAAGTGTACCACTGTGGATAAATGGGAGCAACAGGAGGATAATTTACTTTTAAATTTAGTAAATTTTCAAAATTCAACAAAATGGAAATCTAATATATTAATAATTTGAGAAAAATTTAAACAACGTGACATACAGGACGGACACGGCGACAGCTGTTTCGATTATACCTTGTAAATCTCTTCAAAGCCTTTTCTCCCGGGAGTGGGAGTCGAACCCGCACTCCTACGATAGTTGAAATGGTTATAAACGCATTCAGCTACGTCATGCCTTAGTTGTTGTAAAGTTTTTCCCAATTGCCTTCTCTTGCATATTTTAATATCTTACACATTGCATACTTCGTATGCAATTATGTGTTAAAATTATGCTTGATACGGCGGTTTTCAAAGAAACTTTAGTTTTGTTGCTGTTTTTGTTCTATTTATAGAACTACAACGAATTAACCAATTTTGGCTGTTTGTATGATTTTAATTATAAAATTAAAAAATTGCTTCAAATAAATGTTTTCATACATTAAAAAAACAAAAAACAAAAGCAATACGGGCAATCCCCGATTACAATCATACTAATATATTAAAGATATCAATGAAACTTGAGTTTTAGGACAATTCTCTAAATGTGCTATGGTTATGAAACGACTTCCTATGCCCAATAGGGCACTCTTTTGCATTTGTATGACGTTATCATTGATGGATGATAGTAATTCGAAAAATCAGTTACTGACACGAAAGTGAATAAACAACTGTACTTATGCCCTTTTTTACATGTTTTCTATTGCATATCCCATAAATTTCTCAGCAGTTAGTCTCTAAGGAAAAGTGTGTGCTACATTTATGGGACGCACTTTACTTCTAGGAAATTGCAGTTTTTATACTCAATTTTTACCTTTGTTAACTGTTACTTTCTGTCTTCTGTTTGTTAAGTATTCAAGATTCATTCACATCGTGTGTTGATTATTGGTTTTTAATTGAATTTTTTTTACTTTAATTAAACTTTTCTCAATCACACGGCAAAGATTCTTGACAGTTTTGAATTTTATTTTCGCAGGATATAAAGAGTTTTATGCGCACTTTAGAGAATGTGTATGCATAGCAGTAAAGATAAGCAGTTCACTTATAATGCATTAAATTAAGTTGTAAGCTTTAAGTTTACTTAAATGTCTCGATGTGTAAATGTACAGTGTAGGTCAAAACTATAATAATCTGGCGACTGCTGTCGAAGATGTAGACTGGGGATATAAGCGGACACTGGTAGCTACAGAATTGAGTTCTTACAGATCAAGATAAATAATCTTTTGATAATTTTGTTCCAATGAAATGCAAATTAGCTAAAGCAGAACTCGGTCGTGGTTCAATACTAAACACTTAATGCAGTTAGATGCGTTATAAGATATAGGACACAGCTACGCCCAATTTAAAACAGCGCGACTTCTCTTGAATCGAGCTATTAAATCAGCTATATTCCAGTGCGGCAATGGGGTCCCAACAGCTTATGTGAACAAGACTGAACATGCTGTTTGTTACTCTGGCCTTCCCTGAAGTTAACACAAATAGTGTAAAACAATAGTCCCTAGGTTATGTCTAGCAATAACGCCGGAAGTCCGTTTGACTTCATATGTGTTGATGAGTGTAATGTGTTAGAAGCATTAATTTCAGTGAAATCAAAATGTGGTTGGATTAGATAAAAATCCATCCTATTTTCTTGAAGATAATACCGCCAGCTGTACAACCTCATCTGACTCATATACCTAATTAATTGTCTTATCATGTGTCTGCCCAAATTCCTGGAAAGTTGCAAGAATTATTTCAGTACGTAGTTCGAACATGGAATTCAGGCTGTTAGCTATTATGATAGCTATTTTTCTATCTGAGGTCTTTGAACGGATCACTAACAAGCAAATAAGTTTGTACGTAAAACAAAATATTTTGATAACTGACCGTCAATTTGGCTACAAACCTAAAAGAAGCTGCATAACTGCTCTTTTGGACGTCACAGAAAGCATATAGAATGGGTATGAAAAAATAGTGTTATGTTTTTGACTCTGCTGGGCCATCGAAGGCATTTCATGCTTTTGGCTGTAAAATAATATTGTGCGTGTAAATTAAAATTATGTTTCAATTCCTCAAATTATGCTATCAATCTAGTCATGTCATACCTCAATGGAAGAGATCATGCCATTAATATTTAAAATTCATATTTCTGTAATGTCTATAAAGACAATTAGTATTTTCGAGTAACTTTAAGTTCAATTGCTTGTTTGATTAATTTTCTTCCCATGTTCTCATTTCATTTCAGTGCTAAATTGGACTGCATGCACGAAGAGGATTTCTTTAAACTAAGAAGAATATATTTAAGTAATCCTGAGAGGCTTTTTTGCCTTAAGCTGGTTTTAGTTCACTGCTTGTAATTGGTTTAGTATCTTTCCTGAAAAGATCATAATCAAACGAAAATTTTTCTGAATTGACATAAAGTCAAATTTCAAAGGTCATGATACCATTGACCGTTTGACCATTAAAATAGTTTTAAGTCGAAATGTTTTTATATCTATTTAATGTGGTTATAAGGAAATTGACATTTGGGTCTAGACCTTACCGGTGCTTTTTGGATCCCTCATCTCACATTTTTGCGTCTCCTAGATAGGGCCCGATTTTCAGACGGAGTTCATTTGTGTCTTCTTTTTGCGCGGACTTTTTCCAGTTGAATTGCATATAATATTTTATATGAACGCAAACAAATTCAAAAAATATACGAAAGCTTATCTTCGACATATATACAAACAATCGATAGCATCCGATTATCGACTCTGAAGTGAAATCTTTGAGCTCTGTTTACACCTTCAAATATCTATATTTGTCACATGCGATGGTCTGGTGAGTGCAATACGTAATTTAAGAAGACAGTGATGGATGAATAAAATTAAATTGACTTAAAGTGATCATATATTGCCCGGTCGAAGGTTATGACCTTTCAGTAACAGCGGTTTTTTATCCGTGACTGTGACTGAATCAGAACAAATGCCAAGGCAATGTGTGCTTTTAGCAGCATCTTGCGAAAGATCTTTCAGAGCATGCGCCGCTTAAAGAACTATCTCGTTGGCAAATGACTATAAAATGAAAAAGCGTCTCATTATACAATGCTACTCATGCTTATAAAGAAAGAACTGGATCTTTGGATTTGAAACGAATCATGAAAGAGTCGTTTCGCGAAAAGATCCTAAAACAACTTCTGTTAATATTTAAAGGCTGATTTAATTGACTAATTTTCTATAGGTTGAGAGAGACAGTGCGAGGAGGACCTTAAGGGAACCGATTATTAGTATGAAGTTAATCGACATATGTGAGAAACAATGCATTGAGATATATATTTTAAAAGTAGCAGTGAAGGCATGATTGAACGTGGTATATATATCTATTTTGACCCGATATGATGCTAAACTGTGAAAATATTAGAAAATAGTCGAAATAAATATGAATGTATATGTAATAAATATTGAATGCAAAATATATATAAATATATACTAAATGTTTTAATATTTGCGTTTTCCCCCCTAAGAAAAATTTCGTTGCGACGTCCCTGTCTTGACCTCAACCTTCACAAAAATTAGGCGGCTGGAGGTGCAGTTGGACCCAGCATTATTAAATGTAAATTAATTTTTTCGATGGCATCTACCGATTTCTGGTTTCTATATCATAAAAAGCTTTAAATATTTGTTTAGCGTGCAAAACTTACTTTCGAGTAAATAACTCAAGTATTTATATTTTGCATACATTCTTATCGAGTAATTTTTATGTATATTTTTTTTAAGTAATGCCACAGTAAAGCATGAGAAAACAAAAAAAATTGTATGTATAGAAATCGGAAAATCAACAAAAATAACATCAAATTATTGGACTTATTACGTTTTTTTGATGCTTATAGAAATATACTCGCATCAACAATTCTTCTCTCCATCTCCACTACTTAATATTCGATTGATTGTGTATTTATTGTCAACATTTAGTAAGCTTTCGCAGTTAAATGCCTAGGAAATTTATTTTTGTTTATTTTGTAGACAAATCAAACTAAATTTATTTCAAATTGAATTCATCCGTATTGAGAAATTTTCTTCTGCTTTGATGCACGAAATTCAATTCAATAATTCTTTATTTTCCTAAACGTTGCTCTTATTTATAATATTGTTTTTCCTTTTGTGTTTTGTATATACAACAGTTAAGTATTTATTTGTATTTAAGTCTATTAATGACTGCAAACCTCTTTATTTCCCATTATGCATTGTTTGCTTCGTTGGCTTTTGATTTGGTTATTAAGATTTTACCTGTCAATAAATGTAACAATTACAACACTAAAATGGCTTTTGCTTTATTATTCAATAACGCAAATAATTGCAGAATTAAATATGTAAATGTGCACGCATATGAAATAAGAATAAGAATAATTTTTGTATTCGTCTATGCGTACAAATTGAGCAAAACTCATAAACATTTTTACTGTAATAATGTCTATAACTTTGACGTAAAAGCACATCAAAAGTTTCATCATTTGCTTTTCGTATTTTTTTCTTCACCGTGGTACTCTCGCTTTTTCTCCCTCCTACTTCATTTCTGAATTTTTACACCTCTCTGCAATTCTCACATCCTTTCCTTCTTCTTCTCTCCAAATCTCAGCCTCAATCTCAAACTTCATCGCCGTTGCAAGCTCAGCTTCATTTTCATTGTCAATCTCTATCCCAGTCTTATTCTCAGTCTCAATCTCCATATCCATTTCGATCTAAACCTTATACTATGTTCAAACAGAAAAATAAATTGAAGCAATTTCTATTTAAATTGAGTGTTGCTCATACAACTCAATTTAGCTTACACAATAGTAATTTGATAGCTGGTTGGCTCTTCTCTACAGCAACAACATAACTTTGTTCAGACTGTCAAAATGCTTGTAATGGTATTAGGCGAATTTAATGGAATGAAAACATAAAACTTTGAAATGTTTTTGTGTTGTAAGAAAATTTGTTTAATTTTTTGGTTTCATTTTCAGCTTGCCATCTCCTTTTGACAATCCCTACTCCAGTGAATTAAAAAAAAATAAAATCAGCTGATGAGATGAGCCAACCATATAGTTGAGCCATGCGTAGCTGACGTTTAAATCTACTCAATAAACACACTTTACAAGGTTGTATTTGCAGATTGAAACAATTTATTACGGAATTTTTTTGCGTAATAAGAAAACTTCTAGAAACCAGTGCAGATAATTTCCTTCAATTTCTGTAACTCTACGAAGAATTTTATCTTAAAGCGAGCTACTTTGCAATAAAAATTTTATGTAAATGCAATACTTGCGCAAATATTAAGGAAATATTAAAATTCAAAGCATCAAATAAAGAAATGTAAATATTTGCATATTAGCAACAAAGCAAAATACACAAGAAACTCCCAAAGTAAAATAAATGTAATAATAAAAAACAAAAAGCATTTTTATACGCACGAGTTCCGGTTGCTGTAGCGCGTCTCACTTCCATACAGACACACTTTTGTTTAATAAAAGTAATTGCACATATTCACATTCACAAAAATTTGAAAGGCTAATCATTTCGGAGCCAAAAGTTTATATGTTTTTGTGAGTATGGCAATGTTTCTATGTATTCTTTTCAATGGCACATGTTAGTACTTACTTAAAATTCAAATGCAAATTAGTGAGTTTATTTGTTTGTGTTGGCGACAGAGTTACTAAGCGAAAAAGCAGAAATTTACGTGACTGCATTGATGTGGGCGCGTGTGAGAATAACAAACATGTTATGAATTTGTAAATTTTTTAATCTTTTTTCGTTTTTCTTATGTAAGTATATGCCCACTCAGCATTAGACGATTAAATTTTGAATTTCCCCACATGTAAATACAATTTGATTACTCTTTCTGACTAAATAAAGAGTTATCATACAATTGAACAAAAGGAATAATCAAATATGAATACTTTGATGTGCAAAAACTGAAAAGCATTTTCGATCACTTTTTGGAATCATTTTTGAAGTCTTTTCATGATTAAATTTTAATATTCATAAAAACCAACAAAAAGAATTATCAAATATACTTACCTTTGATGATCAAACACTCGATATAGTTTTTAATCACATTTTGGAATCATACTTGGATCAAATGTGTTTCCTTTAGGTGATCAAAAACTTATAATCATTTTTAATTCAGCTTTGTCAATCAAATATAGTCATGTTGACTGAATAATGAATCATGTATATTGGAACGATCTTCCGTCATCCCTTGTCAAATGTATTTATATTTCCTAGGTACATGAGCAGGTATTGTCAAAATTGATGCTTGTGTATATTTAGTTATGTGTATGTGCTGTGTGTTCATTCAGAACCGAGGGTGGTTTTTACTCATCGATTTTTGTGGATGACTGGGGTAGGTAAAAATCCGTAATTTTAGTTGATTAACCTTCTTTGTGGGGTTGTTGTTTTGGTGCGTTAATTGTTTTGTGTTTATTTGTTGTTGTGTGTTTTTCGGTTTCTTGTAAACAAGTTTTAAAGGCTCGAATATTGTGTCAGAAATTATGTTTATCTATTCGTTTATTTTTCTACCGTCGAATGTTTTCTGTTTGTAGATTTCCATATTTTCGATTACGTTGCGACGTCGGCCTTTTGCTTGTATGTGAAGAACCCTAACTGGTTTATTGATGTTTGTTGGGCAACATTCATTTTCGACCATGTAATTCGTGAAGTTAGGCTCGGGTATAATGTTTGGATTCCGTACTTTTTTGTTGTAATCTCTAATATGTTCTGTGAACCTCGTTCTTATTTGCCGTCCTGTTTGTCCTATGTAACTATGTTGACATCCGCAGGTAAGCTTGTATACGCCGTGGGCTGCTAAACGGATCCTCTCAGTTAGTGTTAGTTCTTAGTTTTCGCCTTAGATTGTTCGATGTTAATGATAATGAATTTTATACTTGTTAAAATTTTACTTTTCATTAAAAATTTTATTTTTTTCCTTACACAAATTTTTTCAATCAGAAAAACTATGTATATATATATGTATATAGCAATTTTATTATTAGCGTATTCTTCAAGACAATATAATGCAAATGCTAATTGATCGAAGATTTCCCCAATCATTTCTCCACCTTCGGCTTCCCAGGAAATACATAATAGTTGGACAATACAAAGGTTGTGAGCTATTTGAACCCCAGGCAAGTGAACTCTCTTCACATATGTATGTACCTGAATATGTCTTCAATAACGGGACCGTATCTTATTTTAAAATAATGACGATCACAGCTGATGTTGGATGCTGCGGTCGCAGGTGTATATCGGTCAAGTTTGTTTGCTAGTGACCTGTGCTTCAAATAGCTCACTTCAGCATGCTTTCTTCCCCCGATGAAATAAGTTTGTGCAGTATCTTATTTTGAATGAGATATGAAGAATAAATACATCATAATCGTATTCAAATCATATGATTCAAAAATCTCAACCAAAACGATTGATATATGTTCACGAATACGATCAGAAAATATGACTGTGAAAAGCAGTCAAATATTACTCTAAAACAATTAAAGATCAGTTTTACGATGATATGAATAAAATGCGTTTCGAAACAGGAATCATAAATGATTATTCAAGAATAATCACATTTAAGGTACATTTTTCTCCCGACGATCCATCAATTTTCGAAGAGAAAATGCTTTCAAATTTGAATGTTTTTAATCATCTTGTGGTATGATATTTAAATATTTTTTGATCAACATTTTTAAAAAATGCTGGTTGGGTATAAACATATGGGAAACAAAATGATTTGTAGCATAACAGATTTTGTGGCAGTAATATATAGAATTAAATTTTAGGGCTAAAGATCAATTTCTAAATGCAATATGTATGCCGAATTCGTATGTTAACTGAATTTGAAAAGAACAACTGTGCTGGAAGCACAGGTTAGGTTAGGTTAAACTGGCTGGTAAATAAAGACTTCGCACAGACTGAATATATCCATAGTGTTACCAGAAAATTTAGTTGACGACCCTGCAGAAGAACCCCAATTACCTGCCAAAACTTATGTTATGGAATAACTACGTCCTCTTGGCAAATACTGGAAGTTGTTTTAGACCTAGATGAAGTGCTGCTTCATGATCTGGTGAATGCTTCCTCTTGCAGCTCGCATTCGTACACCTGCTGTTACTGATGAAGGCATTGTCCAGTTAGTATGCCAATCGCGAGCTTTAAGCCTTCTCTGTTCCGGGATATGAGCCACTCTGTGAGTCTAGTATAGTGCATACAAATGAATTGGTACTTCTTTCAACGATACAGCGAGTGTTGCACAGTCTTTTGCCAACTCATCGATCTTTTGGTTACACTCTATCCCTTTGTGACCGGGAACACAGTATATATTTATAGTCTAGTCTCGACACAGGTTGACTACCCCAAAAATCACTTGCATACATTTTTGGTGGTGCTTTTTGCTCATCACTCACTTTCTCATCCTCTTTACTTTATCTTGCATGATCTTTCCTATTCCTGTCCTCCATATATTTCCCCTATATTGCTGCTCAGCTCACCCTACTTCTTCCTCCTCCACCTACACTGCGATGCAAAAATATCTCGCATATGTTTGGTAACTTCATCGCCAGAATAAGCAAAGAGAAGTTTTCCAGACGCTATTAAGCAACATCTTCTAATGGGCTCAGGTTAGCTAACTGAACCATAGCTTGCTATCAGGACATCTGTATTACCAGTTTTCATATGAAAAGGTACATCAAGCTATTAAGCTGCATCCTGTTCGGGTAATGTGATATCAAATTTATCACGCCGTGATCGACGGCACGCACTACTATGATAACTTGAATTCGTGCACACCGCGGGTTCCAAATATCGAATAGTATCATTAATTTGTGGCATCTACACGAATCTGTTCCAAGGTGAAAAATTCGCGCAGTGATCCAAGAACAGGTTGTCGTCGAGAAGCTTCTGCGGTAGGTGCCAGCTCATTAATATTGCAGTCGACCCTTACTTATGCTAACTTATAACAGTATTTCATTGACAATGGAATTTAGTAAAGGGAGCAGTTCATAACAGGGGTGTCATAGGTTTCCAGATAGCCTGAAAAAGGAAGTTTAAGTCACCTCATAGCTTCAAAAGCTCACTGATATGAATAATGCCAGAAAATTCTACCCCCAAGCGCGAAGGACTATGACGACCCGTATATGCCTATTCCTGCCGATGACATGAACGTTGTGCCAAGCAACTGTAATGCAAATAGAATGGTAAGATCACAAGAGCGGTAGAACAAAGTGCTGGGAAAAAACAGACTACAGGTCGAATTATCCTATCACGGCAGCGTAGATCTGGAGTAGGACATGCACCGATTCCAATGCAATTTTTTGGTCGGATGAGCGCAGATTTGCTGTTTGGAATATAAGCAATCTACAAGATTGTCCATTTCACAAACAGCGCCGATAAAGGAATGAGCTTTCTTATCAACGCATCTAAATTTTTATCTGACATTATCTGCAAAATAGTGAAGCCCAAACTCAACAAACTGATTGGACCTTATCAGCAGGGCGTCAGTAACGTTTCAGACCGCGTTAATCTATTATCGACTAGATCTTCATGATAAGTTACATGCATAAAACTAAATCGCATTCGCAACTTTTGGCAGAGAGAGAAGGTGTTCCTTCTTTCAAAACTTATAATGCGGCCTCAGGCATGGCGGGTGCCTCTCATGCGTTTTCCTTAACATCTCTTAGCATATACAGCAGCGAACGAAAAAATAGCAAAGGGTTTTTTTTATATTTCGTCAGTTTAATTATACCTTTCATGAACATGAAATGGTTATTAACTTTGGTCCGATGTTTCTAACGTTGAGAAATATAGAAGATAGACTCACCATTAAATATACCGAATTGATCAGAGCGACGAACTGAGTTGACATAGCCATGTCCGTCTGTCTGTTTGAACGCAAACTAGTCCCTCAAATTTTGAGATATCTCAATGAAATTTGGTACAAGGATGTATTTTTGTATGTATTAGACATTTGTCGGATCCGGTAGCATCGGACCGCTATAACATATATCTCCCATACAACCGATCATTCAGATAAGACGATTTTGATCATTCCTGTCGCAATTTAGAAAGTATAAACGTGAAACTCGGTGATATATATTTTAATATATCCTAGAAGATTTTCTGAAAAAATCACTTTGATCGGAGCTATATATAGTATATATCCCATACAACCGATCGTTCAGATAGAAAGGTTTTTGGCAATTTCTCCCTTAATTTCCAATATAAAAACGTTAACCTTGGTGATATTTATTCTAATATATCATAGAATATTTCATGAAAAAATTATTTAGATCGGAGCTATACATAATATACATCCCATACAACCGATCGTTGAGATAGGAAGATTTTTGGCCATTTCACCCTTAATTTAGAAAGTATAAACGTGAAACTCGGTGATATATATTTTAATATATCATAGAAGATTTTCTGAAAAAATCACTTTGATCGGAGCTATATATAGTATATATCCCTTACAACCGATCGTTCAGATAGAAAGGTTTTGGGCAATTTCTCCCTTAATTTCCAATATAAAAACGTTAAACTTGGTGATATTTATTCTAATATATCATAGAAGATTTCATGAAAAAATATTTCGATCGGAGCTATATATAATATACATCCCATACAACCGATCGTTCGGATAGGAAGATTTTTGGCCATTTCTCCCTTAATTTAGAAAGTAGAAACGTGAAACTCGGTGATATATATTTTAATATATCATAGAAGATTTTCTGAAAAAATCACTTTGATCGGAGCTATATATAGTATATATCCCTTACAACCGATCGTTCAGATAGAAAGGTTTTTGGCAATTTCTCCCTTAATTTCCAATATAAAAACGTTAAACTTGGTGATATTTATTCTAATATATCATAGAAGATTTCATGAAAAAATCATTTAGATCGGAGCTATACATAATATACATCCCATACAACCGATCGTTGAGATAGGAAGATTTTTGGCCATTTCTCCCTTAATTTAGAAAGTATAAACGTGAAACTCGGTGATATATATTTAATATATCATAGAAGATTTTCTGAAAAAATCACTTTGAACGGAGCTATATATATATATATCCCATACAACGATCGTTCAGATAGGAAGATTTTTGGCCATTTCTCCCTTAATTTAGAAAGTATAAACGTGAAACTCGGTGATACATATTTAATATATCATAGAAGATTTCTGAAAAAATCACTTTGATCGGAGCTATATATAGTATATATCCCTTACAACCGATCGTTCAGATAGAAAGGTTTTGGGCAATTTCTCCCTTAATTTCCAATATAAAAACGTTAAACTTGGTGATATTTATTCTAATATATCATAGAAGATTTCGTGAAAAAATCATTTCGATCGGAGCTATACATAATATACATCCCATACAACCGATCGTTCGGATAGGAAGATTTTTGGCCATTTCTCCCTTAATTTAGAAAGTATAAACGTGAAACTCGGTGATATATATTTTAATATATCATAGAAGATTTTCTGAAAAAATCACTTTGATCGGAGCTATATATAGTATATATCCCTTACAAACCGAACGTTCAGATAGAAAGGTTTTGGGCAATTTCTCCCTTAATTTCCAATATAAAAACGTTAAACTTGGTGATATTTATTCTAATATATCATAGAAGATTTCGTGAAAAAATCATTTCGATCGGAGCTATACATAATATACATCCCATACAACCGATCGTTCGGATAGGAAGATTTTTGGCCATTTCTCCCTTAATTTAGAAATATAGAAACGTATAAACAGTGAAACTCGGTGATATATATTTTAATATACTCATAGAAGATTTTCTGAAAAAATCACTTTGATCGGAGCTATATATAGTATATATCCCTTACAACCGATCGTTCAGATAGAAAGGTTTTGGGCAATTTCTCCCTTAATTTCCAATATAAAAACGTTAAACTTGGTGATATTTATTCTAATATATCATAGAAGATTTCGTGAAAAAATCATTTCGATCGGAGCTATAATAATATACATCCCATACAACCGATCGTTCGGATAGGAAGATTTTTGGCCATTTCTCCCTTAATTTAGAAAGTATAAACGTGAAACTCGGTGATATATATTTTAATATATCATAGAAGATTTTCTGAAAAAATCACTTTGATCGGAGCTATATATAGTATATATCCCTTACAACCGATCGTTCAGATAGAAAGGTTTTGGGCAATTTCTCCCTTAATTTCCAATATAAAAACGTTAAACTTGGTGATATTTATTCTAATATATCATAGAAGATTTCGTGAAAAAATCATTTCGATCGGAGCTATATATAATATACATCCCATACAACCGATCGTTCGGATAGGAAGATTTTTGGCCATTTCTCCCTTAATTTAGAAAGTATAAACGTGAAACTCGGTGATATATATTTTAATATATCATAGAAGATTTTCTGAAAAAATCACTTTGATCGGAGCTATATATAGTATATATCCCATACAACCGATCGTTCAGATAGAAGATTTTTGGCCATTTCTCCCTTAATTTAGAAAGTATAAAACGTGAAACTCGGTGATATATATTTTAATATATCATAGAAGATTTTCTGAAAAAATCACTTTGATCGGAGCTATATATAGTATATATCCCTTACAACCGATCGTTCAGATAGAAAGGTTTTTGGCAATTTCTCCCTTAATTTCCAATATAAAAACGTTAAACTTGGTGATATTTATTCTAATATATCATAGAAGATTTCATGAAAAAATCATTTGATCGGAGCTATATATAATATACATCCCATACAACCGATCGTTCAGATAGGAAGATTTTTGGCCATTTCTCCCTTAATTTAGAAAGTAAAAACGTGAAACTCGGTGATATATATTTTAATATATCATAGAAGATTTTCTGAAAAAATCACTTTGATCGGAGCTATATATAGTATATATCCCTTACAACCGATCGTTCAGATAGAAAGATTTTTGGCAATTTCTCCCTTAATTTCCAATATCAAAACGTGAAACTTGGTGATATTATTCTAATATATCATAGAAGATTTCCTGTAAAAATCATTTCGATCGGAGCTATATATAATATATATCCCATACAATGGATCGTTCAGGTAAGGGGGTTTTTTGCCATATTTTATTTTCTATTTATCTTAAAAATCGTTTAGGTATGTACATCTGTTCACTATATATTTCTTATTTTATACAACCGATTATTTGGAGATTACGAACGGGATAAGATTATTGTACAGCCCCATTCATGAAAGATATAAGTCTTCGGCACAGCCGAAGACAGTTCCGTCCTTACTTGTTTTTATTTACGAAAATGTGCGAAAATTCAATAAATTTATTATTTGGAGTTCTTTGCATTTTTGAGTACGCAGCTTGATAACTCAATTAGTTTTGGCGCAACTAACAAAATCAATTAGTTTTAATTTAACAAAACACAAGTCCCCCAACATTTTCCGAAGGATGTTCAAACTTTTTTCAAAAAATATAAAAATTATTTTCACTGTTTGTATGGAGAAAAATATAAAAAGAAAAAAAAATTTTCAAAAATCATTTATGAATTTTGAGAGACCTACAAATGGTACTTTGTGACACTAAATCTTATACTACTACATATACAAAACTGAAAAGTCAGAAAAATTCAGTGAGCTTCAATGTTCCAAATGTTCGAAATTCGCGTAAAATTTTCTTGAATTTTTCCGCAAACTGTTTTGTGATTTTTTTGCAAAGTTTGAGCTACAAAACTCGCAGGAACTAAATTTGATAAATATTGCCTATGCTGTTATTCTGTTCGCAGCTGTAAGAGTGTACAATTCCTGGAGTATGCTGTTGATATTGATATCAATGGCGTTAACAAACGCGCAACCGAAAAGCAAAGTCCTCTTTCAACAAACAAAAATCATGCTCAATTCCTCGGAACTTTTAACTTAAGTTAAGCAACGAAGAGTGAATTTATTTATATCAAAAGCTTCATTTTATAATGAGTATAAGTGATCGCATCGAAATCATAATCAAATTTCTTCATTAAAAACAACTAAATCCGTGATGTCAATAGACTCACACATACAAATCAGCAAAACTTTTCAATTTTAGGTATTCAACCTTCTTACAAACAATCATAAATTAATTACTGTGCCAGCTTCATTTGATATTATTCTTCTATTACCTTGTGCAAGTTTCATTTTCTAACTCTATGTCAATCTTGCCTAAATGTCGCCCGCTCTTACTCATACGATGCCTCCTCGTTCAAAAATAACTTAACTATGAGTTTGCTCTTGAAAATGTTGACATAAGAGATGAATTGACGTCAACGTCAGATCAACAGAATTATATAATCAATTGTATTTTAATAAGAAATAAACTTTAATCATCACTCATGTCAATTATCTTCGGTGATGGATGAAGTTTATTATTAATTCCACAACAATTGAAGCATTTTCAAATTAAAAATATTATAACGAATTTACTGAAATTCCGCTTATTCCAAATCTTCTGCTAACGTTCGAATCGCTAAACTGTTGAATAATAATTCCAATATTAAATGATGCAAAAATGGCCTTTGTTAAAGTACTTAACAATAACACTTATTCTTCCCAACTAATAGCTTGCTTAAACCAAACTGATTGCCGTGCTTCTACTGTTGCTGCCTTTTATACTCTGTGATTTCTCGTTCGCATCTTCTAGGCGCTTCCATTTCTAGAAGTTACTAGTTGGCTATCAGCTATAAAATTACTACGTTTATAGCTTCTCATATGCGCGTGTATATGTGATCACAATTATAATTGCATACTTTTGGGAGCATCTCAAATAAGATATCTACATGTGTTTGTGCGCCTCTTCTCTGCTGCGTGTAGACATAATGATTGATTTAATGATGTACATACAAGTCACTGCTTACCATCGGCTTAGATATGATAGTATCCCTTAATGTTTCTAATATTCGTGACAATATCTTTACTTTTCGATAAATGTGAGAATGAGTTTGGAGATATGAACATATACTTTCTTAATACCTAGAGAAAATTGTACTCTAATAAAACAATTTTTTTTCGTTTTCAAGTCTTTGGTTGTTGGTAGAGAGGAATAGAAGTAGCAATTTATATGTCAAACAAACCACCGCACGTACTGATGAAAAAGGCTTATCAACCTTCTGCGCAGCTATGACAGGTGTCTGCAAAATTTCTATCTTTCATTCCAAATGAATCAACAATTTTCAAATTCTAGAAAAATTACAAAAAAAAACAAAAATAAGTAAATAAGTCTATGTTCGGGTGTAACCGAACATTATATACTCAGCTGCCAAATTACAGCTTGCAAAACTTTTAAATTACCGTGTTTTAAAAGGGGGCGGTGCCACACCCATTGTCTAATATTTTACTAATTTTCTATTCTACGTCATAAAGTCAACGCACCTACCAAGTTTCGTCGCTTTATCCGTCTTTGGTATAGAATTATCGAACTTTTTCGGTTTTTCGAAATTTTCGATATCGCGATCTGAGATGAGTGCCCAGGAATTTACATACCAAATTTCATTAAGATACCTCAAAATTACTCAAATTATCGTGTTTACGGACAGACCGACGGAAGGACGGGCATGGCTTAATAAATTTCTTTTTTCGCCCAGATCATTTTGAATATAGTATATATATATCTCGATTAGTTTATGCCGTTACGGGATACCGTTACGCGAACAAAATTAATATAGTCTGAGCTCTTCTCACCTGAGTATAAAAACACAATAAAAAAAAATGATTGTTACAGGCCTTGAGCTCGAATTTGAACCTGGAGTCCTATGATATATTTTCAAAATGAAGCTTAAACCACGGATTTGGCCGTCCAACAGGTCGAACGGGAAGTTCGGTGTGATTACGAATATAAAGTTTGTCAGAATGAAGCAGGCGTTCGTTTCTTTAAAGCAGGGGTGGGGTGACGTTAAGCCACTTTTCGCATATTTGCGAAAAATATTTCAGCTCGAAATATTTGATTGACTTCCCTTCACAGACAAGTGCTGTTTAGAAGTCGTCTTGTTCTCCAGTGCGGTACCTGCACCTTGCGTGTCGAAGATGTCTGGAACGCCATAAAAAAAAATGAAAGGCGCGATAACCTCCGAAGAGATCTAAGGCCGAGCTTCTCTTCCAATTTGCGTCGTGCTCCTCTTGATTTTCCCTACAAATTGGCCGGACGGGACCTGCACGTTTTATGCCTACCCCGAACGGCATCTGCAAGGCAGATGAGTTTTCACTGAGAGCTTTTTATGGCAGAAATACACCCGGAGCGCTTGCCAAACACTGCCGAGGGGCGACCCCGCTTAGAAAAATTTTCTTCTAATTGAAAAACTTGTTTCTAAAATTTTGATGTTGCTTTCCCAGGGGTGCGAACCCAAGGCATACGGTGTGGTAGGCGGAGCACGCTACCATCACACCACGGTGGCCGCCGAATGAAACGCCATAAGTATATATATATATGTACATAGCTTATGTACTGCACTCCGCCGACTTTTGTTCAACTTTTAATTTCGGTACACATCGTACATATTTTGGGAATGCCGACTTATTTGAAGACCAAGGTTGCGAATGCCGACACATTTGTTTACAAGGTTAAAAAATAAGTGTACAATGCCAACACGGTTTTATACGTTAAAGGTCAACCACTACCAACTTGTTCGTATTTACGTCTATGGTTATGGAAGGATGTTTAGCTAACAAGCGAACTGACGTCATTCGGTACTGTCAACCATGAAGCTACTATTTCATAAGCATGATTTATTGGGCTTTCCGTTTCGCCTTTTAATCTGGCTGACTAGCTATCTTTGTTACAGGTCCCAAAAATTCCTGTTCAAATGTAATATCTCGGAATCGTTCGGAGTTTCCTCCGGTGTACCTCAAGGAAATCACCTAGGCCCTTTGCTCTTTACCCTGTTTATAAATGACTTACCAAAGGTTATATTGCATTCCCATACTATAATGTATGCGGATGATGTAAAACTTTGCTACACTTATTGTCCTGCGGATGCGGGTTCCCTTAAACCTTCTTCAGGCCGTTTTAGACTCGTTCAAATGTTGGTTCACAACAAATTTACTAGTTTTAAATTGTTCTAAATGTAAGCATATTACTTTTCACCGTGTGAAACCAGTTTTGAATGCTTATACACTAGATGGCACCCCTTTGTAGAGTATATCTATTATAAATGATTTAGGTGTCCTTTTTGAACCGAAACTGTGTTTTAGCATGCATATTTCATCTATTGCAACAAGGCGTTGGGTGTACTTGTATTTGTTAAAAGGTGGGCTAAAGAGTTTGATGACCCGTAAGACTCTATACACATCGCTGGTTCGTCCAATACTTGAGTATTGCTCATGCGTTTGGTGTACTGTCTCTCAGTATCATATAAAGCGTATTGAATCTGTACAAAAGCAATTTCTGATATTTGCATTACGTGGTCTTAATGGTACAAAAATTTTCACCTACCACCATACGGAAGTAGGCTTCTTCTTATTAACTTACCCACTGTAGAAAATCGCAGAATATTACCTGGGGAATTGTTTATCCATAAGGTCATTATTGGAGAAATCGACTCCGCAGACCTTCTAAGCCGATTGAATTTTGCTGTCCCTCCTAAAGTATCCAGACACTATGTACCTTTTCATTTACCCCTTTGTTGTCGAAACTTTGCTAAAAATAATCCTCTGCTTATCTGGTGCTCGCACTACAATGACTTGTATAGCTGTATTAATCTTGAATGTACTTTTGCCACTTTACGTAATGCAATACTTGCCTATCTAACCTGAACACTGTATACATATATATATATGTCAATTCTTATCATGTGGTCGACCATTTTACGTTTGTTGTCGACTTTAATTAAATAAATAAATAAAACTTCGAAAATGGTGATTGTTGGCAAGACTGAACCGTCGTCTCTCTTCGCTGCTCATGCTGGTTCCGGCATAGACGAAGTCCTACACAATTACATCGTCTCACCCTCATTCGCTGCATGATGTAACTTATTACTGTATTTTTTTTTGTCCTTCAGCGACTATTCAAGCGAATGCAGTAATAGAGCAGAAATATGCTTCCTTACGGAGAGATTAAAAAACCTGGAATCAAGTATTGCAGATCTTCACTCGCAGAAGAGGTATTTTATATGGGGCTTCTAAGGGAAAATTATTTTGTGTGTCAATATTGGTTGCCAAGAAGACAAAGTTCTTGCTCCTTGCATAAAAAGAAAACAAATAAACAAATATACTACAATTTATTGGCCGACCGATTGCATGCTACGCGTCCCCGATATATTCGCCAAGCCTAAAGGGTACTCACTGGAAGAAAATACAGGCCTGCCAAAATATCCACAGAACACCACCTACACAATTAAACAAGTGTACTCCCCATTAGGGAGAAAAATGAAATGCTGAACAAACAATTTCTGTTGAACACCCAGAAACCTGGGCATCCCAACAGACATCTGACTGATGAGGCTACAACACCCAGGGGTGTAAGGGATCATCTTCGTAAGCATTATGAAGAAATACGGCACTTGAGAACACAGCCGTACGAAGCAAAAGAACACAAGCAGGCTCTCAGCGATATCCACAATCAGGCATCGGACCTCTATGTCGGGAATAGCCCATTGAATCTAGTTCTTAAAAAAAAATACCCAGAGCTCGCAGAAGAGAAACGCATTCTCCCTAGGGAAATGCGCGTCACTCTAGCTCAATTTTAATCTGGGTACTGTAACAGATAAAACTCTTACCTATCCAGAACAACCCCCGGCATATAAAATGTATGTTCGGCTTGCAATGTGTGCCCACATGACACCAACCATTTCTTCAATTGTAATGTGGAACCAACGCCTCTAACACCTTTCTCAGTATGGTCCACCCCTGTTTAAAATGCAAGTTCCTTGTACTCGCGTTAGAAGATATTGATGATTGATGATATTGCTCTCTAAAAATCAAATTTTGAATTAGATATATAAAGTACGCAAAAATATGCTTAGATCACAAAATTTTGATCAAATTTTTTTGAAGTAAGAACTCCTACAAAAACGAAATATTTCAGTTATCACTTCCACCCTGTTGGATTTGCTTGATAAAAACTAACCTTCACTTTGGCCAACACATAAAAAGCCATGATCTTTAATTTTATAAATTTCATATCATAAAATTTGTTTCACAAAAATATCAGCAAAGAAAACATATTTTCATGATATTTAAATTACAAAAGCATTTATTCATTGTATTACACTTTTGCTTTAATTAATTCGTTCGCAGCGTATTGCATAATTATTTTAATTAATTTCATTACGTCTTGGTCAACTGTGGGACATAAACATAAAAAATAAAATATTTCCCAAAATAAAACCACTTCAATTTATTATAATCATTTACTTGAGCATTAACAAGTTGTTATTGTTTTTTTACACCAACAACTCTGCGCTGATTTAACTCTTCCACTGTGATTTACAGTTTATTAAGTCTTACGCAACGACAGACAAGAGGCTGGAGAAAAAGAAAGCAAGAAAGTAAATAAACGCTGAAAAATAGCCAAAAGTAAAAAAGAGACAGTTACAAAGTGGTAGTAATAACAACAACAACTAGTAAAAGTTTCCGGTTGCATTCAGTGGCAATGCCAACAACTAAATGAACATAAAACTGTCTTGCAGCCAGTAAAGGGAAGTAAAAAATTATTTACAGCACGCGCCAAAACAAAAATCTGCTTCTGTGTCTGTGTGCGTGCATGAGTAAAAGCGTGCAATAAAAAAAAACGCATACATGCGCAGATAAATATTTAACTTTTAAAAGATTAATGACACAAATTTTGTACCAACAAATGTACATAGCTAAATACATAAATCTCTTTTTCCAACCAAGTCAAGCTGAGCTGCAAACATTTGAAGTACTTTAAAGCTATTTGATAAGGGACTGTTTCGGTTTTAAATTTGTATTAAATAGTTTATTTTTGTACTCAGCGTGCTTTGCACACAGAGTATATTAACTTTCATTGGATAATGGATTTCCATATATCAAAATAATCAGTATCGAAAAAAATACCAGCAAGATAGCGTAGTGGTTAAGGCTACTGCAGTTTCACCATGTGATTCACGGTTCGAATCCCGGTCAAACCTTTGATAACATTACAAAATTGCCTGATGATGATTACGTTGGCGGTTTTCGAAATGGTTCCATCGCAATATGCCAGTAAATGTTTCTTTCTTTTCAGTTTCTCTTAGAAAACATAATAATTGAAATTCAATTATTATAAGCCGGTGTTAAGCCCATGAATTCTTAAATATAAGTATAAACTGAACACACCATTAAACAAACAAACATAAACAATTTTGATGGAGCCATGTCCGTCCGTCCATCGGTCCGTCTGTCCGTTAACACGACAACTTGAGTAAATATTGAGATATCTTCACTAAATTTGGTCCATCTTATCTAGAACCAGAATAGATTGGTATTAAAAAGAAGCGAAATCCGATGAAAACCACGCCCACTTCTTATATATATAACATTTTGGAAAACACAAAAAACCTGATTATTTAGTAAATAATACATCTAAAGTGATGAAATTTGACATATGGAGTGATATTGAGACTCTTGATAAAAACTTTAAAAAAATTTTTTAAATGAGACCGCCCACTTGTGATAAATAAAATTTTACAAATATTATTAATCATAAATCAAGAATCGTTAAACCTATCCTAACCAAATTCGACAGAGAGGTTGCCTTTGCTATAGGGAATGCTTTGAAGAAAAATTAAAGAAATCGGTTAGGAACAACGCCCACTTTTATATAAAAGATTTTTAAAAGGGTCGTGGACGAATAAAATAAGCTATATCTTTGCAAAAAAGAGCTTTATATCAGTGTATTTCATTTTCCAAGTGGATTTATAACAATAAATCAAATTTAAAAAAATGGTGTGGCACCGCCCCTTTTATGACTAAGCAATTCTCTATATTTCGGGAGCCATAATTCGAAGAAAAATTTACATATCGTAACAAAATTGGATATACATATTTTCCATTATAGCAGAAAATATTTCTAGTAAAAATGGACGGGATCGGTTAAAGACCACGAAAACTTAGATATAAACCAAGTTTAAAAGGGTCGTGGACTAGAATAATAAGCTATAACTTAGCAAAAAATAGTATTGAATCAATGATATTTCACTTATCAAGTTTTACTGTAAGAGGAAATGGGGCATATACGTAATATTCCTATATTGCTAATAGAAAATGCTCGCAATGAGTTTTGAATTCGAAATCAAAACAAGACAGCCTACAAAATTTTGTGATTGTAGCAGCATAAGTGTGACAAGAATAAATTTAAATTTAGGTACATTCGATTATTGAATACAAAAACAAAAACGTGTAAACAGTAATATATCGGCACTCTGATGTTCGGGAATGTACGTAGCCTTTTGTAGCAATATAGGAGTATTACATATATGAAATGGGGAGACAAATATGAAATATTAATTGAGTTTTGTATTTGAAACGGAAAATAGCAATTACTTTTTGAAATTTTTATGTCGCTCTGAAAATCACATTTATATTTCGAATTTTAATCTCGCTCTCAAAATAAAAGTTAACTTCCAATCTTTTTTTTTCTTTGAAAATAATAGCTACTTTTAGAATTTTTATTTCTCTTTTAAAATAGCAGTTATTTTTCGAGTTTTCAATCTCGATAGCAAAATATAAGTTCTATAGTCGAACACCTGGTGACTTTGATTTAAGTCTCTTTTGCCCATTCCTTAAAAAGGGGATCCTGCAAACAGTGCTGCTATAGCATATTCTTAAGTGTGGTACATAAGGTCCTCTCAAGCGTATTGTGCGTATATTTTATTTATATATACGTATATTTTACACCCACCGTGAATAGGCTGATTAGAATTTATAAGTGCGGCTGCAAATCTGGTTAATCAATTATCGACCAGACCTATGCGTCAAATCTTCGAGAAAATCCGCGAAAAAGTATTCCCACACATGAAATCTTCTTTGATTTTAAAGCGGTCTTCGACAGGCCGAAAAGGAGCGGTATATATGTCACCACGTCCGAATTTGGTTTCCCCGCAAAACAGTAAACGGCTATGCAAAATGACGTCGAGCTACACCATCAGCTCAGTCAGAATTGGGAAGGACCTCTCCAGACCGTTAGAAAACTAGACGATGTTGCAAACCCCTATCATGCGATTTTTTCAGATGATGCTGGATAAAGTAATTCAAGCTGCAGAGCTTATTCGCTCTGGAACAATATTCTAATAAAGTGTATAATTACTGGAATTTGCTGACGATATTGATTAATTTCATGTATCTGAATATCCGCGCTCTAAGCTCTGCTTACTCTTAACATGCAAAATAAACAGAAAAGATGGGTTTGATGGTAAATCAGGACAAAACGTAGTAAATGTTGTCATTGAGCAAAGAGTCAGCGCATGTGCGCATTGGCACCCACACTACAACACGGCAGCCATAATTTCAAAATAGCAAAAGACTTCGTTTATTTGGAAGCAAAGCACGAACAAAAACAACAACTTCAGCTGCATCCAACGAAAAATCATTCTTGCCCTATAAAGCAGTTGAACTGGGAAGGCAGTTGACAAGTTGAGTGCTCTCAAACGGATGTAAACAAAAATCTTGGTCTGGAAGTCACTCATCGCAGCCGTCCTGCTATATGGTGCAGGACAAAATATCATGGCAGGATCAGATGGGGAGAGAAAAGTTCTTCGAAAGATTTACGGACCTTCACGCAGACCGAAGAAGATTTAATGATGAGCTTTGTTATGCGAATGAAAGTTAGTGCTCCGTTTAAGAAAGTATATTCATCGTAGCCCGCCTACGGACGACAAAGGAAGAGGGCGGGCTACCTCCACTGGAAGGACCATGGTTGATAATGATTTCAAATCCCTTGGTTCTAGTGATTGTCGCAAGTTAGCACAGCGACGAAGGGACTAACACCCCTTGTTGGACGGTGAAAATGCTTTAAAACTGCTGAGCACCAATTAAGTACGTAAGTAGGTTAGGTAGGTTAGGTTGAGGTGGCTGCTCGAGGGCACACTAGGCCAGTAGTATTAGGCCCGTTGTGATACCACGAAAATGCACCATTACCTTTCCTCTTCGAACCATTTTGAGGACCTGATGAAAACTACCAGGTCCTTGACATCATGCTCCACAACCTGACTCAGATTATATGGAGTAGGAGCCCCCAGAAAGCGCTGCCGTGCTCCGCTTAGTTTCGGGCAGTTGCAGATGAGGTGAAGCACCGTTTCCTCCTCCTCATCCTCTTTACAACTCCTGCAGCATCGTAGATAAGGCGCTCCTAACCTTTCTGCATGCCTACCTATGAGTCAATGACCCTTCTTAGGTTGTACACGTGGCAGGATCTTTTAGGATCCCATTTAGGCCAAGTTTGTTTCGATGTTCGACACCCCGGTGTTTGTAGCCATCTTTTTCATCAGCTTGACGGTGGATGTGCGCTTTTAGTATTGGCTTGCATTTGTACAGGAGCATACCTAAGCGTTCTTGGCCAGGAAGAACTTACCTGATTTTACCCTGCCTAGCGAGTACATCTGCAATGCAGTTTCCCTCGATGTCCCTATGTCCATGGACCCATGTGAGGTTCACGTGGTGCTGTTGAGCCATCTCTTGAAGAGATCGGCGACAATTTATTGCTAGTTCAGAATTGAATGAGTAGGAGCCAAGAGATTTTATGGCAGCTTGGCTGTCGCTGAAAATAAAAATTTTTTTGCCGACGGTGTGTGTCCCTATCCTAGCTGCGGCTTCCATTATGGCTACAACTTCTATCTGGAATACACTGCAGTGGTCGGGTAGTCTGAAGGAGAGCTGGAGGTGAAGGTCCCTTGAGACTCTACCGTTTAGCTTGGAGCCGTCTCGTATATATGGAAACGCTGGTGTCAATAGGAAGGCACCTATCCGACTGCGTTCAGTCATCCCTGCTGGGGATGCTTATCTTAAAGTTGGTTTCCGCAACTACTGTAGTCGCACAGCGATCCGTGCTAGGGGGAAGAAAACTATTTTTAGTTTAGTATATTTGAGTGTCCCATGGTCTCGTTGTTCAAACACGACAAATCCCTTAGACGCAGGGCTGACGTTGCCGCCGCTCGTTAACCAGCTAGATCCAATGAAAGGATGTAAATAATGATCTGAAGAGCTTCGCTAGGTGTTATTCTTAGAGTCCCGCTTGTGCTGATCATGCTGGAACTGTGGACTTTACCCAACAAGTTTTGGTTTGACGCCTTGCTCAAAGTTGGCCACCATACGACTATTCCATACAGCAGTATGGGTCGGATAATCGCGGTACAACTCCATCTGCGTATGTTGCGGGGTGAGTCCCCATTATTTGCCAATGGCTCTTTTACACGTATATTATGCAATGTACGCTTTCTTTTGTCGCTGAATAACGTTGTCCTTCCAGTTCATATTTTTGTCTAAAACTACGCCTAAAAATTTGGCCTTATCTGCCAGGCTTAGGCGCACTTCGTTTAGTTCTGGTTTAACGACGGTATTTTGTATCGTTTGGTATATAAGACAAGCTCAACTTTATCGGAATTGATGCTGAGTCCACATCAGGAAGCCCATAGGGAAACCTCTCGCAATGCTACCTGCATCAAGTCGCATACATTTGAGAGAACTTGCCTCTGTAGGCAATCGCTGGATCATCAGCATAGGCCACAATCTTCCCGCTCCCCCACCTAGTATCTCTTAATAGCGAGCTTACCGTTAGGTTCGATAGTAGAGAGGAAATGACACCACCTTGAGGTGTGCCCCTTGCGACAAATCGTGTTATATCAACCTTCCCCAGTGAGGAAAGGACATCCCTTCCCTTCAGCAGTTGATCAATCAGTTCCACTAGGGGTCTATTTACGTCCAGACCCGTTAAAGCATTGCTAACGGCGTCTGGACTTATTGCTGAATACTCCTTCAATGTCTACGAAGGCCACAAGACAATAATCTTTTTCGAACAAGGTTGTTTCGATAGTAGAGACTAGGCCGTGTAGCGCAGTCTCCGCAGATTTCCCTTTGGTGTAGCGCGTGTTGATAGCCAGAAATGAGGGTTCATATCAATGTTGGTAGTGAGAAAATCGCTAATTGTTCTCTCTAGGGTCTTGAGTACGAAGGACTGTAAGTAAGCTTTCTGCTCTGAAAATAACAGTAATTCATCGAGTTTTAATCTCGCTCTAACTAAATATCTCAAAAAATAAAAATCAGAACTGTATTTGCCATTCCGGATTTAGATATTTATGTATGGCGGTATGATTTATTACTTCAACGCAGTAATATATATATTTTAAAAGTTAAATGAAGCAGTTTCTTGTAAAAATAAAATTTAGTACGCTTTCTGCGCC
The DNA here is from genome assembly GCA_029619165.1 of Eurosta solidaginis. NCBI lineage: Eukaryota > Metazoa > Arthropoda > Insecta > Diptera > Tephritidae > Eurosta > Eurosta solidaginis. The sequence continues at coordinate 61,566 of JARSSU010017150.1, read as the reverse complement.
ATGTATGTATGACATTATTAACTTTACAGTAAACAATCAGTTGTGCAGTGCGTCAGACGCCATGTCGTATACGCAACTTTTCTGTATGAAAGTGGTACAGCCAATTTACATTGTTTCGCTTTCCCTTTTTTATTTATTATTGATATTATTTCATTCTGTGAAGTATTGATTGACAACTTTATTGAACTTTTGACTTAAGTGTTGTCAATCAAATGTTAGCGTGTAAATGAATTGAATGCTTGTATTTGTTTGTACCGTTTAGCTATTCTTTGTATCTCAATCACTAGCACTCAAGTGTTGCCAATCAATTGTTAAAGTATAAAAGCATGAAAACATGAAAACAGCACAAAGGGAATATGATACAAATTAAACTAGCTGTAAACAAGAAAGTAAATAAATATGCAATACACAACTTTAAGAGCGTATATTTTTGGTTTTTTTATTGTTTACTATTACGCTTTGGTATCTATGTTACGAAGATCTGTGGGATGTATTGAATGTCCATCTTGATGATGTAAACTGGAGAGTAATCCAGGTTAGTAAGCGTGATATTGACTATCAGCTTGATTATTATAAATATTATTTTCCCTTCCGTATTTAAAATAGCCTACGAAAATATTTGCCTATTGCAGATGTGTAAGCAGTAAATTTTTTTCACCCCCAAGTTTAAAGCGCAAAATATACGTGCAGACGTACAATTTTGCCCGCAGTTCTGTTAATTTTACCCTTGTTTTGTAGACGCTTTTACAAGCCTGGGAGCTCCTTGTGGCGACTTTACTATAAAAAAATTTACTCTAAACTCAATAAAAATTGAAACCGATTCTGAACTCTAAATCAATTGGGTTTCGTTACCCTAACACTGATGTAACACATTTCGTTTGAATAGGTCATGCAGCTTCATGGTGATATGCCATCTCCAGAAAAGAGCACAATGGTCTCACTAAAATATACTATAGCACAGATGTGAGTTGCGTAGGAAAGTGAAGTAATCGAGTTCATACAAGGACAGTGAAGAGATTATCAGGAAGATCAGCTGCACTCCCCTAATTGTATGTTGCAGTTTTGCTTTTCTGTTGTGGTATTAAACTTTCACGTCTTCACACATTGCTCAAAATCATATTCATACATTAGCAATTAATAGGTTCTTCCTCAACCTTTACGTCTTTAAGACATGGTTTTTATGAGGCATGTGAAAAGTTTGGATCTGTAAAAGAGAGTTTAATCTATTAAAGTCTACTTATCAAAATTGCGCCAAAATAGCCTTCTCTGCAAAGTATGGTGAAAGAAATAGTGGCTGATCACATCAAAGGTCACCTACTCATTTGAATGTACGTAAACGCATCCCGGGAAGTTCTAATATCAACGCACGTGGGGCGTCACTTTGTGATTACCTTTTAACAACTGGTATTGTAGTTTGGAATAACGACAATGAACTAACTTAATAACCTAAAATCGCAAAGAGGACTTAAGCCTTACTAACTGTAGCGAAAGCATTTATAGGTGAATTAAAAAATTGCGTGTCCTTGAGGTATACTAGTTCATGAACCACCCTTTCACTGAAGTAGTTTTACACTTTCCGTTGAAGAGCCAACTTTGAAGCGTTACCCATGAGCTTCGTATCATAATGAGTTGTTAGCAAGACCTTCTCTATGGACATCAAAACGCCCTCATAAACAGATGAGCTGCAAGATATACCTTGACATCGCCACACTCAAATTCTGTAGAATACAAAGGCTTTTCCATTGCCAGAACCAGCCCACAAGCCTCACTGGTGATTTTTGGACTTGGACCCACTTCGTAAATCTTGTAAAGAATTGTTCAAAAGAGCTTAAATTCTAGGCCGATCCATAATGGATATGTCACAAAAATGGACTAAGCGCCTACAACGCAGCTACGAGACGTGAGAAGAGAATATAACTTCGTGAAGAAACTTCTGCATTGTAGTCGAAAGTATCGACAACACAGCAAGGCTAAAGTGCTACCCTGATATGTGTAGAAGGGGAAACTGTGTATTGGCTCTTAAATACACATTTCTGGGAAATATTAAGTCCTTCGTACTAAAGACCCTGGAGAGGGTAATTAGCAACTTCCTCACCACGACTTTTGACGGCAACATCATTTGGGATTATCAACATGCGTACATCAAAGATTAATCAACAGAATGAGTACATCTACCACCAAGTCACGATAAATGGTTTCTAAGCCCATGGTGACGAACATCTAAGGAAATCTGGCCAAAATGAGCATAACACCCGAAGTTGTACGTTCTATATCAAAATAGTTCAAATCTTTCCTGAAAGATCATTTCGGGTTTACCCAAGAGAAGCTGGCCCAAAATTGGATCAGTATACTGAAGCAGAATATGGACAAATAACATTACTGCTCAGACTGGATTTGCGTATATGGAGTCGTCCAGGAACATGAACCGAAAGAAGACATGATTCAGCTTGGTCCGAGATTAATACAGTTAGACGTGTTGCGATTCGACCTCATCGTGTTCCATACAATTGTAGTAAGAAGAGTTTTCTAGTGTGTTGAGACAAACCGCATAGACTCGCGTAGGTAGTGTTCCAACAATTACTCAAGGTTCATTTGTACACCTACCGATTACAAGTGGTTCGCAGAACTCGGAGTTTCTACTACGCGTTACTCGCATTTCACAAGTATTCATCTAAGCCAATTGGTAGGCGAGGTAGATTTCCGTTATGTTGCTATTCCTCAAAGCTAAGTTAATGGTGATCTTAAAATAGTTTGTATGCCCTACTAAGCACAAACTATTTTAAGATCACGGGCATTCAATAGATATTTATATTTGCTTATGTATCCGTTTAAAAATACAATTCTCGAAACGAAATCTCACTGAGTCCCATCCACAACACCTTAAATGCGTTGACCTCCACTAGGACATTACACTGACTATGCCGCTTAATATTGTGTTTTAATTTAAGCTCCCCATAAAACACCCGCCTACTAAACATCTCCACCCACCTCGCTACATCCGGCCATCAATTCAGGAATTAGTCTTACGGTCTACAACAATATATCATACGCGGAATAAGGGCAAATATAGTAAGAATGCTAGAGTCCTATGAGTCTTGGAAAGTGTGTCGCCATATAAAATCTAACATTCGAGCCAGGAGCCCACAATTCTGTGGTTATTCTGTGGGCATTCAAAGTCACCAAAATTCGGTAGCGTTCAACGTAATCAAACAATGGTCTCATAGTCAAAGCAAGTTGCCTGAAAGAAAGTATTAACTGCGCTTTAGTCACTAAATCAAATTACAACAGCAAGTGTTGAGGGCGCAAAAGAGTGTCTATGATCAATTTAATCCCCATTATACCCAAAGGCAATTTCTCTAAAAGGATAATTCAATGTGTCTCATTATAACACCTTTTTGGCCACAAAGCTCTATTAAATTTTGAATTAATTTTGTGAATTGAAAACCTGACCTTAAACTATTGCGGGATTGAAATTGATTTAACCTGCTCCAATACCTGCCAACAATGAATAGACTAAACGAAAATTCATTACTTATTTATATTTACAGCAGCAAACAAAAAAATAGCAGTGGACTTTTGATTTCGCCAATTAAGTTCTCCACTGTTTATTTTCAATAATTTAAGAAAAAACTTCTACCAGGTTTTTAACTGAAACTAGAGCTTACGATTTATTCTCGAACACAAGCGAGAATTCCGAGACCGGTGATATCGAAAACTCGGCTTGTCGCGAGATTCTCGTCTCTAGAAATACTCGTAAATCTCCCGAGCTTCTCCACATTCAACATAGTCGCTGCTTTGACAGTATTTACACTCTGTATTTACACTCTGATTATCGAATCTCGAGGTACTCGTATTGCTTGCGAGCTTCTCGACATTCAATTAATTTGCTGCAATGGCAGTACTCTACCCATTTCGGTGTTTTTTAATTGTGGTATTGTGGAAACTTTCGTTTGTGCTCCAGAATAAATCGTAAGCTCTATATAAAAGAGCCAACGCATTGATTAAATAGAATAGAAGCTCGCGAGCTTTACGAGTATTTCGAGATTCGAGAATCTCGCGAGACTCGCCTTCTCGAACCAGTTTGAGAAATCGTAAGCTCTAACTGAAACTGTAGGATACTCGAGAAGGCGAGTCTCGCGAGAAATCTCTTATCGAACCAGTTTGAGGAATCGTAAGCTCTAACTGAAACTGAAGCATAAAAATTTCGAAATTTTTGTAAAACTTTCTCGATTTTTTTCGAAAACAAAGAGTGCTTGTACAAAAGGGTATTATAACTTTAATTGCATATCGGTAGTAAATATGTTATAAAGGAATCGAGATAGATGAAGTATATATTATCAAAATTATCAGAATTCAAAAATATTTTGATAGGTCCATCCGTTCACACGATAACTCAAGTAAAAATTTAAATATCTTTAAAAAATGTTGTAGACTGTTTTATCCTGACCCAGAATAAAGCTATAATGAAAATAATCACGCCCACCTCTTCGATATCGAAAGGTTCGAAAAATGGTATAATTCATTACCAAATATAGATATGGTGATAAAAGTTGATACGTAGGTTGACCTTATACCAAGAAATACAGATTTAGAAACATTTTAGAATATGGGCGTGGCACCGCATTTAGAAAAAGTAAATTACAAGTCTTCTAAGCCATATATCCTAAGCCGTTAAAGATGTTAAGATGTAATTCATGCAATTATACATAGATTTTATAAAAATTAACATAATCGGTTGGCGACCACACCCCTTTTTTTAAATCGGAATTTCGAAAACGGGAAAAATTATTCATTACCCAAAGTGACGAAACCTGATATGCAAATTGACTCCATGACAAAAAAATTGGGAAAATTTTGGAAAATGGGCAGAATTTCTAAAATAATGTGCAAGTCCTTCGATAAAAGGCTTACAAAATGGATCATGGAGAGAAGACTTAAGGGTCACCTAATGCTTATAAGTTAGGCCTCATCAGTAGCAGCAGATGTAGAAAGTGTGAGCTGCAGGAAGAAATGATTCAGCACGTTCTGTGTTCGTATCCTGCGCTCGCCAGGTCAAAGCCCCAGCTATTAGGGGCGGCAAAGTTTACAAATCTTGAGGCAGCAATTAAGCTAGGTCCTAGAAAACTTTTATTGTTTTTCAAAAGGACGGAATTATTCTGTAACATAAGTCCTGGCAACTGATTGCGGCTCTTACGTTTGGTCGTCAAACAAATTCTGGTAATACTCTGGACACTTTCAGTCTATGTGAAGTTTTTATTGACCGGCCAGTTCAACCTACGCGTTGAAAATTGATGCAGCACCGCCCACAATTAGAAGAAGAAAGCTGGAAATTTTGCAAGATATGAACCTGAAAACGTTAATCCGTTCCTTTTAATCTTATTTCTCCTTTCATATCATATATTGTTGTTGACATTCCTCTTAAAACGCATCTATGATATACATATATATTAGAGTACACGTTGGGTATATAATGTTCGGTTACGGCCCGAACTTGCACTTCCTTACTTGTAGAAATTGATTTGCATAATTTGAGTTAAACAAATTCATGAACGCTTTTTCTTAAAATATCGAAAACCATCAAAAGGAACTTTATTGACGGAAGTAAAACAAACATATTGTCACTGCTACTTTTCTGTTCGCTGCTGTAAGAAAAAGGTTTAATAATGCTGTTTATCTTACTTTAATATCAATTTGTTTAAGCCTTTCATAGAATAAATATATATAACCTATTCTATCACGTTTGACATAGGCAGAAAGGTGGCAACAAAGGAGGAGCATTTAAGAAAGATTGGCAATCGGCTTGCAAATAAGATTTGTATAAGTTACTTCGTAACTAATTTCAAACAAAGTTGGTAGAATAATAATTAATTTATGAAAGGCTGACGAAAAGTTAAATCCACCCTTTGAATTGAATGTCAGATGCTAATTTACGTGCACGTACCAAAGTGTTTGTCACCTACAATGTTGTTGTTGACATTGTTGACCTAATTCAAAGAATTTTAATTAATTGTTATTACCTCGTTTGGCCGTACATTTAATACTGTCATTCATAATTGTTTAAGATTTTCGATATTATTTTGCAACAAAATTAAGCAGGCAAGAATGAAATATACTTTATGCTATGATTGAAAAGCAAAAAAAGGGGAACTTAACTTACGAACTTATTCATTTATATCTTACTTACTTACTTAATTGGCGCTTAATTGTCTAAACGGTTATGGCCGTCCAACAAGGTGCGCCAGTCGCTCCTTCGCTCCGCCAACCGTCGCCAATTGATCACACCAAGGGAGTTTAAATCGTATTCCACCTGGTCCTTCCAACGGAGTGGGGGCCCCCTCTACCTCTGCTTCCATAGGCGGGTTCCGATGGAAACACTTTCTTGGCCGGAGCATCATCTTTCATTCGCATAACATGGCCTAGCCAGCGCAGCCGCTGCGTTTTAATTCGCTGGACTATGTTGATGTGTGCATATAGCTCGTACAGCTCATCATTAAATCTTCTTCGGTACTCGCCATCGCCAACGGGTATAGGTCCATAAATCTTTCGAAGAACTTTTCTCTCGAACACTCCCAATGCCGCTTCATCTGCTGTTGTCATGGTCCATGCTTCTGCTCCATATAGCAGGACGGGTATGATAAGTTACTTGTAGAGTATGATTTTCGTTCTCCGAGAGAGGACTTTACTTTTCAATTGGCTAACTAGTTCAAAGTAGCATTCATTGGCAAGATTGATTCTTCGCTGGATTTCCGTGCTGATGTTGTTGCTAGTGTTGATGCTGGTTCCCAAAAAAACGAAGTCCTTTACTATTTCGAAGTTATGGCTGCCAACACTAGCGTGGTTGCCAAGGCGCGTATGCGCTGACTCTTTGCTCGATGACAGCAGGTACTTCGTTTTGTCCACATTCGCCATCAAACCCATCTTTACCGCTTCTTTTTCCAGTTTTGAGTAAGCAGAACTAACAGCGCGGGTGTTTAGGCCGATGATATCAATGTCATCAGCATATGCCAGTAATTGCACACTTTTATAGAATATTGTTCCAGTGCGGTTAAGTTCTGCAGCTAGTATAATTTTCTCCAGCATCAAATTAAAAAAATCGCACGATAGGGGTCAGCCTGTCTGAAAACTCGCTTAGTTTTGAACGGCTCGGGGAGGTCCTTCCCAATTCTGACGGAGCTGATGGTGTTGCTCAACGTCATTTTGCACAGCCGTATAAGTTTTGCGGGGAAACCAAATTCAGACATAACGGCATATAGACAGCTACTTTTCGTGATGTCGAAGACGGCTTTAAAGTCGACGAAGAGGTGATGTGTGTCGATTCTCTTTTCACGGGTTTTTCCAAGATTTAGCGCATTGTGAAAATCTGGTCGATGGTAGATTTACCAGATCTGAAGCCGCACTGATAAGGTCCAATCATCCGGTTCATGGTGGGCTTGAATCTTCCGCATAAAAGGACCTTATATGCGATATTAAGAAGGCTGATTCCACGATAGTTGGTGCATTTTACAGTATCCCCCTTCTTGTGGACTGGGCAAAGAACACTTAGATTCCAATCGTCGGGCATGCACTCGTCCGTCCATATTTTGCTAAGAAGCTGCTGCATGCGCCCTACCAACTCCTCGCTGCCTTACTTGAATAGCTCCGCAGGCAATCCATCAGCGCCCACGGCCTTGTTGTTTTTCAATCTGGTTATTGCTATTCTAACTTCGTCATAATCGGGCGGGGGGACATATATTCCATCATCATCGATTGCGGGATCGGGTTCGTCATCTCTGCGCATTGAATAGCTGCCTCCATTTAGGAGAGCAGAGAAGTGTTCCCTCCATAATCTAAGCACTCTCTGGTCATCAATTACAAGGTCACCGTTTTCGTTCCTACAGGAGTTTGCCCCGGTCTTAAAACCTTCCGTCTGCCGCCGTATTTTTTGGTAAAAATTTCGGGCGTTATTCCTGGTTGCTAGCAGCTCAGGCTCTCGCACTCACGCCTTTCTGCTTCTGCTTTTTTCTTCCTGAAAAGGCGCCTCGCTTCCCTTTTCAACTCACGATAGTGTTCACACACTCCTCATGTTGCGCTCGCTTTTAACGTAGCCCTGTAGGCAGCGTCTTTTCTTTCGGTTGCAACACGGCATTCTTCATCGTACCAGTTGTTTTTTCGTGGCCGCCGGTAACCAATTTTTTCCTCGGCGGCAGTACGAAATGCTTTGGAGGTATGTTCCCACTGCTACTGTATTCCTTCAGGATGAGTTGTGCTCACAGAGAGCAGGTGTGGGAGTCGAGTTGCGAAATCATTGCAGTCTGTTGTGATTGAAGCTTTTCGACGTCTAGCTTTCCTTGTGTGTGTTTTTTTTGTTCATTTATATCTACGTCATCTCATTTAACGCAATACCCACCTTTTCCCCCCTTAACCAAGCAAGATTTTAATGCGGATTTGCTGCTGGGCCAATTTTCTTGAGCTCTGGGCTAAATTCGCTCCATAGTGTGTTACCTCGTCAGAAAATTCCTTGGTAGTAGCAAAATACCGCCCCTTAATTCAAAGATTATAATGAGAGCGTTCTAAAACATGTATTGAAAATGTTTGATCTTTGCAATACGGCCGAAATTGTTTTATTATTAAAACTTGGTTATTTCAGAACAGATTTTATTATTATATGTCTTGACATGTATAAAACGCAATAAACAGTGTCATGGTCGATTCTTTTTTGCACATAAGGTTGTTCTAACGTAAAAAACTATCTTATCATGTCTGGAAGACTTTCCATACAAAGCTGCCGTCCAGGGTCGTTTCGCAAGGAGGCGTGTTCTCCTCTCTACTGTTTAACCTTGCGGTGTACACCTTATTGTGACTTTAGAAAGAACCGAACTCCAAGTTATCTCATCTCATACAAGCAACTGCCTGTCGCATTTATCTTCGTAGAGAACTAGCCCCATGCAACCGGCCTCAAAGTGAATTCTGGGAAAACTGAAATGGTTCTGTTAGCCAGATTCTACAAAATAACATCTTTCAAACCATCGAAAGTAAATGAGGTAACGCCGAAAGCTATTTTAGTCAGTAAATTAAACTGAAACAAGTATGTCGAGAACAGAACCAGAAAGAGTTTAACTGCCCTAGACGCCTGTAAAGCTGCCGTGGGCATAATGTGGTAGACAACATATCAAGGACTCTCCTAAAGTTTTATGCTAGCAAGCCATTGCAGTGGCTTTCAGTCAGAACTTACAGCCACAAAGGTATGCTCTGATAGCTATTATTTATGAATCAGTAGTAATTTACAATGACAGTCAAAGAGACCAAAGCTCGACAAGGAAATACCACTTATTCAAAGAAATGGAGGGAGTCACTAAACGAACTAGCCTCTCGGTGCACCGTCAAGGTGATGCTCATCTCGGCTCACCTTGATGTACTTAGAAACTGTGTTTCCAATGAGTTCGTAATAAAGGCCACTGAATTGTCAGAGAAAGTACAATTAAGGCGTCATGCTCCTCCTCTTTCAACGTGCGAACCGAGAGAGTTAATGTCAGATAGGCACTGGAAGCCACCTGTAATGTATCTCGACAAACGTTTCTTAGAATTAATGAGGTTCCCTTTCAATGTCAAACATTTCTCCTGAGATCTCTTGATCGCGCTAATAATGAAACATTGTCTAATAGATATTGCAACTCAACTGTAAGGATAAGAGTAGATGGAAAGTGTTGAACATTTCCTCCGCAAATGCCAGCCTTGGCCAGAATACGCATGGAATGTCTGAACAAGCGCTACATCGGTTCTTTAGCGTAGCTGGCTCAAACTGAAATTTAAAGCGTCCTGCGCTATATTAGAAGTACAATTTACATAAACAAAACAGGGAAAGCTAGCAAAAGTTGCGCCATGGAATTTCCGGTGGTAGCCACGATATCCTAACCTAAATTAGCCTATTTTAAATATTCTGAACTACTTGAGATTGCTGGCTGAAAAATTTATATAATACATATTATGAATATTTTACTTTAAATCCTATAACCACTGTTTATAATTAATTATGCCTAATATTTTTATTAAAAGTATTTTTTTTTAACATAAGTTGTGCGTGTGGTTTCCATTTGCTTGTTTAATAGTTGATTGCTTTCGTGCTTCGATATATTTTCATTTGCCGCCACTTTTTAATTCAACACATACTACGTACATTAGGGTGGTCCTGATTTTCCAAAGGGTTCCGAGCCTCGAGCTCGCTCTCCAGAAATATTGAAAAGACCTAAAAATTTGTATGTGCAAACTTTAGACCAATCAAAAAAGATTTAAAGGTTGCGCAAGGAGCCCGAAATCGTAAAAGGACGAATTTTTACATTTTTTTCCACCCTAATTCATTTATTGTGGGCTAGAAATATTGCCTTCAAATGCATTTAAAATTACACAAATTGGTCAGATAATAAAAAAAGTTATAAAATAGAAGAAGTGCCAAGATTTCAATTACGCGCAAAGTTTTGAACTTTTTACGATGAAATTTAAGAAATTTTTCGAATTTTGAGAATGTTCTTCGTAATGGTGTTGGCCATTTTCTTCTATACAATGAATGAAGAAACTACTTTTTTCGTTTGTTATTGATATTAGAGAAAAATTACAATGTTTGAAAATGGCGATGTTTACTAGGACATGTTTTTCAGTTACACTTCTTCAACAACTAGCTTCTCAGGAGCTGAATATTGAACTTGAAATCTCTACCATTCATACTTTATACCAGTGTAAAGGCAGATGCTTTTATCCACTCAGCCATCTGAATGACCAGCATCTCGCTTTGCAGTTGGTCTCTAAGTTGCTGTTTCTTTATACACCATTAGGTACGTACTAATCTATATATATACAAAGAAGTGTACATTTTGATTGTCACTCCATAACTCGAGAACGGATAGAAATATTGCAATGAAATTTTTAGGAAAGATACAGAAAGGAGAGATGATGGTTAATTGATTTTGAAATCCCAAATCGGTTTAGCCATTATTGAGTTATGATTTTTTTTTGAAAAAGTTCAAAATTTGAAAATTTGGTATATAAATTTGCCTATATTAGTATATACGATCCTTTTTTCCGGGAAGTTAAGCAGAGACGGACTGGGACTGGGATTAGAACTAGGACCGGGACTGAGACTCGGAGTGGGACTGGGAACAAAATACATACCACCCTCTGGGACAGGCAATAAGGGATGAATAAGAATGAGAAGAAGGTGAGAGAAGAGAAAAGAGAGAAGTAGAAGGATACTGAGAAATAAATAGAATGAGACGAATATGGACATATATGAAGCGAAAAAGACGGAAGGAGGAGTGAATAAAAGGATCAGGAAAAAGTGATGATGGGTGGGGGAGGGCAGAGTTAGAGGGAAAAAGCTTATTAAAAAATGCAGATAGACCAAATTTAGGGCAGAACAACGTCTGTCAGGTGTGCTAGTTCTGTGTCTTTAGTGGAATACTTATAGGCGCACTCTCAAGAGCTTACTAACATTAGATTTTTGGCAGTGCTTTATGAGCAGTACTTCCGCTGTTCATTATATCAATATGATTATCTGTATTTAATTAGCGAGATATGCTCATATTACTTTATACACATATTTATATTATTTATGTTAGGGAAAAATTACAATTTCATTTATATTATAGTTAAGTTTATAGCTCTGTTAATAATGGACCGATTTCAAAGATTTTAGTCATTTTAACCCTTCTGTTACTTTACGAAAAACTTACACATGTGTTATTAAGGTCATACCTATTTTTCTATGTACATCTGCATAAAGGTTTATAATTTCAGATGCAGTTTTCAAGATTATAAATTTTATTGATTATTCTTAGGTTTATAGAATACTTTTAGGTTTATGTAAATATATAGTGAACGATACATGCTAAATTTTCATATGCTCAAGACAAAATTTTGTAATATTTTGGTTCATATACGTACTTCTTGTTGTTATTTGTAATGGTTATCTGTGAAAACTTTGGTAATGATGCAGTTGGTAAGATTTATTGATTTAGTTGATTATATATCGGTATTCCTGCTATATGATGGACATGGTATATGAAGCTGGCCTGGTCCTTAGTTAGGTCCTTAGGAAGAATTAACATCAAAACACTTTCAAACAAGTCTTTTAAGAGGGATCACCTCTTTGAAGTGATCTGGCATCCCCTCCGAGTGTATTCTGCAATTAAAAGCTTTCCCGTAATATGTCACCACTCTCTAAGCTGTTATCATTTTAATTCGGCATTGAAAATATAGGTCTCCATAAACCTTTAGGAAAAAAAAGCCCCGTATCACTAATTGGAAAAAAATACTTCGCGTCAATGCTCAAAAAGATCTATGGTATCCAATTATTATCATTTTTATTATTTTTTATACGATGATTTCATTTAATGCTCCGAACAACAGCTCTGGTCACGGAACGACTTTATGGTGCGCTCACGTAATTTTGTTTATTATCAGTTACTGGATTAGGCTAAACCTTTCTTCTTAGAAGGACAAGGTGCACACACTCAAGGTACACAAAGTCATGAAAGGAAATTCCAAAATTTTTCTCCTATCAAGAGATATCAGAAAACAAATTGCTTTAAAAAGGAGTATACATACACTTGAAATGGTTGAAACTCGTTCTTTTTCAGGATTTATATATGTACCCGTTTTTGCGCTATTCGCATTTTTCTAGGTGTAAGATCGAAAAACCAAACACTTTTTTATTCTCCATGCAACGAAGGGCCACATTAATGTATATAGTTAGATGGCTAAATAATCACACGCACACACATGCATACATTGATAGAATTTCTAGATGAGCGCATTTTCATAGATTTCACTAAACATGAATTTATGGTTAGCGCTTGAAACTAGAATCTTCATATTAAATAAATATTCATGTTTCCCATCAAATAATCAAAAAGATTATGCGCCAGTACAGCAACAAAAATCATGAGATACAGTTTTGTAGTTTTTGTTGTTAGTTTACTTATTTGCAATTTATGATTAAAGTGACTAAATAGTCTGAAAATATTTAATTATAACGAGCTTTTAATGCTTGATATTTGCAATGGTATTTGTAGGCATACATATGTATGAGTTGTGTTTTATTTTGATATTTGTTTATGTATTAAATAATATTTAATTGCTCATTAAATGTCAAATGCCTACGTCACCACACGCTTATAGACGTTTGATTTTAAGTTGAAATGGCTCATTAAATTTTTTAAACTCAATACGTCGGCTTAAATTGCGAATTTACAAGACGACAAAAACAATATTTTACATGGCAGGAAAAAAATATTTGAATTTTCATTGAAAGCATTGGAAGTGAACTCATCAAAAGTTGATTTTCTTCATTTATGGCTAATACTTGATGTTACTGCTATGTATTAGCTCCTGCTCTATCAAACTGCATGAAAAAGTCATTTTTCGAAAATATGTTACTTAGCAGGTTTGTACTCTAAGCCGCCGATATTTTCAATTAAATACAAAAAGATTGTAATTTGATAATTCCTTTAACTATATTTGCCACTTTGTGGTTAGGATTAAAATCAATTAACACATTCATTATTGAATATCAAAAAACCAATGATAATTTTAAATGTAAATGCATCAAAATTTACAAAAACGGAGCTGACGGTATTTCGGTTAGCAACTAATTAACTTACATAATTAGCTTATACATAACCATTTAGGCATTGATGTATGTTGAAACGATTTCCCATCATAATTTGACGAAAAATTCCACTGAACATCATACAATACCGAAACCGGTTCGGATCTAAACTAAATTTAACTAGTGAAGGCGGAAGATAATTTTATTATAAATCAATAATCCACCTCTCAGACAACCAGTGCGCTGCCCGAGTTCGGAATTCATTGCAATCAATTTAGGCTTGTGCCTTTCCACCTCTAACTTTTTTTCGTTTTTGATTCCACTCTTTTAGCCTGGCACGGGAGCGGAATTTATCTGCAACGAGGCAATGATCCGAGTCGATGTTGAGAGCTCGGATCGTTTGCCAAGTTCAGTCAATTCACTCTGCGGGGATTATACGTTTACATGCAAGCATGCAGATCAATGACAGAAAGCGGAATCACAATGAAAAATAGACCGGAAAAAGAAACAAGGAAACCAGAATCGAAGTTTCAACCTGAATCTGAACCAAAATCTGAACTAATACTGAAGCGAGGCCCGCTGTAAACGGAACTGTAAACGAAATCGGCTAAGAGAGCGAAACTAAAATTTAGCCGGAAAAGAAAGTGGAAATGAAACAGAAATTAAACCGAATAAAAACGGGAAACTAGACAGAAATTAAACGCGATAAGAAACTAGAATCAAAACTTAAAAGAAACCGAAAAAGAAACTGGAAATGAGACTGAAATGGAACCGGAAAATAAACTGGAAATCAGACTGAAATGAAACCGGAAAAGAAACTGAAAACTAGACAGAAATTAAACGGGATAAGAAACTCGAATAAAAATTTAAATGAAACCGGGAAAAAAGCTGGAAATGAGACTGAAATGTAACCGGATTAGAAACTGGAATCAAAGCTTAAATGAAACCGGAAAATATACTGAAAACGAGATTGAAAGAAACCGATTAAAAAACTGGGATCGAAGCATAATTGAAAACGGAAAAGGAACTGGAAAAAACTGAAATTAAACTGGAAAAGAAATAGGGAAAGAGAAAGGAAAAGAAGAATAAAACTGGAAACCATACTAAAGCAAAAGCGGAAAAGGAACTGTTACAAGAATTGATTACACCCAGAAAATAAACTGGAACCGAAACTGAAATGAAGCCGGAAAAAAGTTGTAACCGTAGCGCAAACAAAATACATCATTGATACCGGAACGAAACCACAACCAAAACGAAACAATTCCACCCTCGAAACATATTTGAAGCCAGGAGCAGGTGCCGAAAGAGAAAAATAAAGCTGAAACTGAAAGCGAAATCTAGATAAAAACGAAACATAAAGCAAAACTATAAAAGAAACTCGATTTGAAACCAATCCAACAACTTTAGCAACTGTGTTTGAGAAGTGGACAAATGAAAGAGGGTAAACGATTTACAAAAATTAGAAAATTAGTTTGAGAAAAGGGCAAATGAGTTTAAGAAAGGGTAAAAGAATTTAAGAAAAATAGTTTACTAATGATTCTCATTTTCTATAAAATACATTTGCCCATTTCTTAAATACATTTTATACATTTTTATTTAATTTTAGTGAAGAGAATAAAATCGAATTTCCAATTTAAAGTTAAATGAAAATCTAGCTCGCAGTCTCTCCATCGAACTGGAAGTTAATTGTGACAAATTTTTAATGTTGAAAAAGTTCTAAATTTAACCTACAGCAATGATTTAGTAATTATTTCTGAATAGGTTTTTGGTTCGCTAAAGTACATAAATTAAAAACGGAACTGAAGCGAAAGTCCAACTTAAATAATGTCTGCATAAATATTCCACCGACTTACAAAACTATAGGCATGAAAGACGAAGCAGGCAAGAATTTCGAAAAATATTGCAATATTCCAATTTTGTGCATAAGCACCGTTTAATTTAAAAACCGTAAATATTAACAAATTTGAAAAACCTTTAGAATGAGCGCTTCCACATTACAACCAACTGTTTATTTTTTGTTTTTATTTTTCTGTTAAAGAATGTTAAATATGTCTCATGTGAAAGGTTTTCGCTTTGTCATAACTACCAGTACATCGATATTCTCTCCTTAACATTGGTCAGTCCAATGTCATAGCTATGACATTTTCCAATTTCAAATAAACATGACAAGCGAAATTTCCCCTGAGATAAAGTATTGCCCTGTAGTGCTGGGCAATAAATAGTGAGATAGTTGTACAAACGTAGATATATACATGCATAGAAATTAATCAGCAAAAAATATGCACCTTACATGAGAGATTGTCAATTAAAATACTTGCTTGTTTATTGGCTGTTAGATATTATAGGTAAATACATGGATTATAAATTTCGTATAAAAAGCTTTATCTGTTGATAGTCGTTAACAAGCGACGCTGCTGTCATTTTCCTAATTTCATTTCATAACTTAACAATATTTTGTTGGCTAGCTGCATAATATAATATGAGCAAATACGCATATGTATATTCATACATATGGGGTATTCCATCCCATTTCGACCAATTTTGAACCCGACCCCTTTAGAATTGGCTGAAAGTTTTTCTTCTTTTTCTAGCTTCCGAAAGACATTTTCAGAATTTTTCATCCAACTCAAAAAAAGTTATGAATTTTAAAAAAAAAGACCGTTTTTGTTTCAAAATGCTATAACTTTTTCAAAAATTGACCGTTTGGGATCTTTTTTTTGTAAATTTGTTTTTAAATGTACTTTTCGGAAAAAATACAAAAAAATTTTTAAAGTTTTTTTTGTAATTTTTCAGTTTTTCGAGATTTTTCGAATTTCGCCATCTCATAAAAAACTTCAATCAATTCTGCAATCATCCCCACTAATCCCGGAGTGGGCCGATATTTAATAAAAAAAAACTAAAAATTTTTTTGTATTTTTTCCGAAAAGTAAATTTAAAAACAAATTTAAAAAAAAAGATCCCAAACGGTCAATTTTTGAAAAAGTTATAGCATTTTGAAAACAAAAACGGTATTTTTTTAAAATTCATAACTTATTTTGAGTTGGATGAAAAAATTTGAAAAAATTCTGAAAAACGTCTTTCGTAAGCTAGAAAAAGAAGAAAAACTTTCAGCCAATTCTAAAGGGGTCGGGTTCAAAATTGGTCGAAAAGGGATGGAATACCCCATATACATACCTAGCAAAAACTTGCATAAGCGTTGCTAAGCAATAAGTATTGCTGGTTTCACTCCTGTTAGATAAACCTCATAATAAGGTAAAAAAGAGTACATCATTCGCTACAGATAAGCCTTATCCTTAAGATAAAAGAAAGAATAAAAATGTATGTTGCCTAAACTTAAAGGATACATGATAAATAGAACCCAGCTCTAGTTGGTAAATTTTCGTAATTTTTTTAAGAAAATTGATTTTCTTTTTATTAACTATTCCTTATGCTACCTGGTTTATAAACCTTATAACTAGGTTATTGTACTCGATGTATTATCCTACTATATGCCTTGTGTAAACTGTTTTTATCCTTATTTCTGATGACATAAATTTAACAAGGGTATTATAAGGAATACGCCATACAACTATATTCCTGCCCTTTTGACCATATAGAATAAGCCTTATGTAAGTTTTTTTTTGTTTTGCTGGGTACTTGCTTATGTACACATTAAATTAGTCGAACGTGAATATTTGTAGAAATGAAAATGCTGCCAAAACTAAAAACGTAAACGTATTTTGGCTTTAAAGCGAAAATTTCAATTAAAATGCAATCAAATACACATTTTAAATTTAGTTTTTACTTTTTTCTGTTTATGCTGAGTAAAGGGCCCCATTACTGATACTTAGCATAGACTTGACTTGACTTGACGTAAACTTGGCAACTTAGCCACGATTATACTCCACTTAGCGCATACAATCTGGCATCATAATCAATAAATGTCAATTTGTATAACAAAATGTCAAAATGAAATGGAAACAAACAAATGGCATCTCAAAATGTAAACGTCACTTAGAACCTACATAGAAAATCAAAATTCAACAGACTTCTAAGTCAAGTTAAGTGTTGCTAAGTTTTGAGTAATCAGTAACATGCAATGTTCATTTAACAGAACTGTAAGTGACAGTTCTCAAGCCAAGTCAAGTTTATGCTAAGTATCAGTAATGGGCCCCAGCGTTGACAGATTGACGACGCCGTCGTCATTTTGACGATTTTCAACTAGAATGACGCTTGGACGATTTTGTAAAGAAATATGACGATTTAAGACTGCCTCTAACATTTCCGAGCAAGAAAATGTAAAATGTAAACAAGATTGTGTTATTTTTATAATGAATTGTATGATCAAATTAAAAAGCTTTTTGATTTTAGCAATTTTGTACTACATAAGTTTCTTGGATCCCAAAGAAGTTGTTCTTTGCATCTGGCCTTGCAACATTCTCCACATACAATAGATCAGAAAATTATTCAGGATATTGATAGCGAGTATAGGTAATTGAAGTTTGTAGAATTTAAGACATATTTCGAAGACATTTCTAAGGTTCCCGTAGAAGGTTTTTGGAAAACTATTTCTACTACCAAAAGAGCTGACTACATACGCTGCATTCGTTGCAGATATAATGTGCTTGTCATTCTCATCAGCGAATGTAGAACGAATTTTTCTAAAATAAATTTAAACAAAATAAAAATCAGAAACCGCCTGCAAGCTGATACATTAAAAGGAATATTACTGGCTCAATATTACAATTTTTGTTGTTATATCGGCCTACTGACTAGTAAGATCGCTTGTTCGAATCGAGCTCAAAGCCTAACAATAATTATTTTATCTTATTATTGCTATGATAAATTATTTCTTAAATGCAAAAAATTGTTTTAATTAAATTATAATAGAAGAAAGAAAAAAAATGTATCATAACAATAATAAGACAAAACAATTATTGTTAGACCTGGAGCTCAAGATTATTTAAAATTAAATAACTTTTCCTTTCATAATATTGAACCGCAAATAAATATGCCAAAAAAATTAACGCGAAAATGTTAAACTAAGAAATGAAATAGACTGAAAACAAGTACCTTTTATATGTAATACAAAATTTATCTTTTAAGACGTTTTTGTCATTTATAAATAAAACGAAATAAATTAAAAAGGCTTTTATATGTTATATGTGGCAACAAAAAATAACAACCAAAGACAATTTCCAGGAAAGCGCTTTTAAAGATAATATGTTGAATGAAATCGGCGATCTCATCGTACGGCACCTGGTAATAACCCAATTTTGTCCTAAATCGACTTTGTGTGGCAACAAGATATGACGATTTTTGACGATTTTTGGGCGGCGTTTGACGACTTGGAAAAAAATATATGGCAACACTGATGGGCCCTTAACTGAGTTTTTATATTGAAAGGAAAATCACATGTACAAAATTGTATATATGTACATTGACATTTTTTTTTGTGTTTAAAAAATAAAAATACAATTTTTAAACATTCAGAAAGCTAAAAAGTTGTAATATATCGATTCCCTAAAACATTTCGTAAATCGCTATATCATCACAATAATCAAGAGCAATTATACTTAATTCCCAAAATCTAGCACACACAACTTCACGCACTCATTAATATAGCATGTAGATCATCTCTACCAATTTTTTTTACGATACTTGAATTATACCGGGTGTTACGTTTCGGAATCGTGGTGAAAACTGAGTCTAAAAACGGCTGAGCCACGGGCGTTCCTTAACATTTTGAATCGATGATATTTAATGTATTTGAACGAGTTTGCTTCATTAATATCTAGGCTAGATCGATGCAAAGTTTAAGCAACTTCTCGAGCCTTAACTCAGAAATTCCTGGAACACGAAAAATGTACTTCAGGCTGGACCTGTTAAGAATTTCATGATGTTCCACTTCGAACTAGAGCGACACTCGAGCAAGACATAGGAAGCAAGATATTTGCGAAGTACTAGATTTTACGACGACGAACATCTCAAGATGCGCATATGCGACTTATCATGAGTTTTTATACCATTAACATAATGTCAAAATAAAAGCGTATACATGTTTCTAAGTATTATCTTAAATTCTGAGGTAAAACCCTAAATATATTTTTAAATATATTTTTGAATAATTTTAAATTTATAATAATTTTAAATATATTTTTGAATAACTTTAATTGTCAATTTGTTAGTGTAAATTTTTTTTCTCTACCGATGTGATCCCCTTTTTCTCTCCTTTTCCCCTTACCCCACCGTTCACCAATACCTTACCCCTTTGGTTATAAGTTCCCATTGGGAAAGAGGGACTGCGCAGCCTATCCCTTTCATTTTATCTTTCTTCCTTCACTTTCTTTCACGCTTCTCCATCCTTTGCATCTAACCTTTTTCCTTTCAGCCTAAACTCTCTGTCTCTTTAATTTTTATTTTATTTCTCCACTTTCTCTTGCTCCTCGCATTCATCTCTTTCTCTATTCTCTCTATTCTTTGTCTCTATTTTCTTTCCTTTCCGCTTCATATTCCTCAGACTTTCCATATTTCCTTTCTCTTCCTTCTCAATTTCTACCTCCTTACGTTCCTTCTTCGTTGGAAAAGTACAGATGAGGTGAGTTATCGCCTTCCTGAGCTCATCAAGCTAGAAATAGGGAGTATGACACAATCAACGAATTAACCGACTTACATTGGCTAACAGAATTTGGGTGAGCCAGTGACGATTAGTGAATCCATTATCAAGTGAACCTGCAAGAAGGCAATGTTGTTAATCTCTATTACCAAAGGCCACAGAATGAATTTTTGAGTACCATCGGGCCAACCAGGATGATGATTGTACCGAGCTGGCCAAACTTGGTGCTTATCATAATGCCGTTTCACACCTATGGAGTGAAAAAATGTGCAGAAAATGAAAAGCGTGTGTGTGTTAACACATGCAAATGCGGTGTTTTAATTTGATATAAACTACAAAAACAAATACAAAAAAACCAATCGAATTTGTGGTAAATTTGATCAAAAGCTCTTGACGCATTTGAGTGTCAGCTGGCGACACACGTAAAACTAAACTAGCCAAAATGTGTACTTATATGTATTTACAGCAGTGAACAGAAAAATAGCAGTGGTAATTTCTTACAAATGACGTCCATTGAACATTTTTTTGAAATTTATGGAATATAATTCCATGAATTTTTAAATAAAGCTATGCAAACCGATCTTAAAACAGATTTCGAAAAAATCAAAAATTCGAGATAGCATTAGATATTTTCGTAGAGACTTACTTTTTTCGGTGTTCTCTGTACTTTTCTGAGTATGCTGTTATGTAGCCCAATTAATTTCAGATCGATAAAATTTAAGTTATAAGCCCTTAAAACTGCGTTTTAAATTTTACCTCATACAAAGTTAGAAACACCCTTCCTAAATAAAATTTTCAAAAATCAAAACAAACTTTGAGAGTGCTAAATTTTAATTTTGTTAGATTGATTTGTTTACACAAAATTCAGAGAACTCCAAAGAAGTAATTCAAAATTTCTTAAATTTTTTTTTCGAATTTTTCTGAAAACGTTTTTTAAGATTTGTTTTAGAGCCTACGATTTCTCGAACATGTTCGAGAAGAGATTTCTCGCGAGTCTCGCCTTCTCGTGGGATTCTCGAATCTCGAATTACTCGTATGGCTCGCGAGACTCTCGAATCTCGAATTACTCGTAAGGCTCGTGAGATTCTCGAATCTCGAATTACTCGTAAGGCTCGCGAGCTTCTCGACAGATTTTTACCAAGATTTTTTATACCAAGATAAAGTGAGTTCAGATAAGTACGTGGACTAAGTTTGTAAAGATATATCGGTTTTTGCTCAAGTTATCGTGTTAACTGCCGAGCGGAAGAACAGACGGTGGACTGTGATTAAAAACTGGACGTCGCTTGAACCGATTTCGGCCATTTTCACAAAAGTTACCATAATAGAATTTATTCCCCTACCAAATTTCAGAAGGATTGGTAAATTTTTGTTCGACTTATGGCATTAAAAGTATTCTAGACAAACTAAACGAAAATGGGCGGAGCCACGCCCATTTTGAAATTTTCTTTTATTTTTGTATTTTGTTGCACCACATCATTACTGGAGTTGAATGTTGACATCGTTTACTTATATACAGTAAAGATATTAAATTTTTTGTTAAAATTTGACTTTTAAAAAATTTTGTTTAAAAAGTGGGCGTGTTCTTCATCCGACTTTGCTCATTTTTATTTAGCATATATATAGTAATGGTAGTAAGGTTCCTGCCAAATTTCATCATGATATCTTCAACGACTGCCAAATTACAGCTTGCAAAACTTTTAAATTACCTTCTTTTAAAAGTGGACGGTGCCACGCCCATTGTCCAAAAACTTACTACTTTTATATTCTGCGTCATAAAGTAAACCCACCTACCAAGTTTCATCGCTTTATCCGTCTTTGACAATGAATTATCGCATTTTTTCGGTTTTTCGAAATTTTCGATATCGAAAAATGGTCGTGGTTATAGTCCGATATCGTCCATTTTAAATAGCGATCTGAGATGAGCGTCCAGGAACCTACATACCAAATTTCATCAAGATACCTCAAAATTTACTCAAGTTATCGTGTTAACGGGCAGACAGACGGACGGACGGACATGGCTCAATCAAATTTTTTTCGATACTGATGATTTTGATATATGGAAGTCTATATCTATCTCGATTCCTTTATACCTGTGCAACCAACCGTTGTCCAATCAAAGTTAATATACTCTGTGTGTTTTGAGTTAAATGTCATTGAAGCAATATAATCAGCAAGAAAGTCACAAGTACAAGTGTATAAATACGGTCCATACAGCGATTAAGTAAGAATGTCGAGAAGCTCGCGATATTTTCGAGTACTTCGAGACACGAGAATCTCGAGAGAAGTCAAGTTCTCGATTTCTCGGGTCTCAAAAATCTCGCTTGCGTTAGAGAAGAAATCGTAAATTATGGAAAAAAAATTTAATTGCGAAATGTGATACAAATGGTCACTGCTTTTTTTCTTTTTGCTGCTATGTATATAAGATAATTTAAATATAGTTTAAAAAACTAAAAAAAACACACACGCAAATATGGTGCAGTTTTAGTAGCTACAATTCTCTTAGATATTTGATATTGATAGTACGGTAGCACAGAGGTTCGTGTCTCCGCTATTAAGCACAACTCCTTTTTTAGCAAGTTATTTAACCACTGCCGCAGTATTCAATAATTGTCACTAGATGGGTGAAACTCTCCTTTGCGCGCCTAGCCTAGAGTATTACAAACAAGCGTACATACAAGTGAAGCTAATATAAGTGTGTTAAAAAGATGGTGCCATCACAATTGCACACATACTTGAAACCTTTCCAAGCCTATGAGAGCGATTATCGTCAGCAGTGATCAGTAATTACTATACGATTAACTTGCTTTGTAAAGCTTAAAGATTTTTTTCGACTGCTGGCCACACTGATCAATTTACGATATTACAGAAAGAGCATTCAGAAAAGAATGACAACTGAAAAGGAGACTAACAGAGCGTGAGCAGGCACTTCCGCTGGGGTTGTTCTTTCCTGCCTTTTTTGTGGAGCTGCTGAAGAGTCGACACGCGTTCTGCAAACGATCCGAGATCATCGCTAGTTATGACAGTTGCAAAGATTTTAATGCGTAAAAGCATAGTTAAATAACGCGAATAAAGTATATGTACAAGGAACTATCCTGAGACATACGACTGGATTGGCTAGACAAACCTAGTCATCGGTATAGTAGTAAAGCAGACGCATTTTTTGGGACTTCCGACGAGCCATTTGGAAAATAAACATCCTTCCTTTAAGAATTGAGCCACTCAGCTTTTCTACCAGAACAACTTGCTACGCATCGAAACTGGACATAACAAAGGTATCATCCAATACCAGTCAAGGTGTTACCTAATTCTAGTCCAGGCGGCGCAAGGACCTCACCCGGAATTGCGAGGACTGATCTGCACAGTAGATACAGAAGAAAGATAATTGATTTAAGTTTGATAACGACCTAAGAGAAATTTTTTTATAAATATTAGTTAATTACAAGTTATTTGTTTTAAAATTTCTTCACACCGAATACACATTTCCCTGCATAGCCTCAGAAATCATTTTGGTCTTATTAATAGTGTTAGGAACGTGTAGATAGCAATATACGACTTTTGGATTTTTTTGAAGTGCTTTAAAAAAAAATAAAAAATAAAAAAATTCTCAATTAAGAAGAAAAATAGTAAATCAGTTAAATATGTATACCCACGTTCATTCATTAATAATTTGCTAAGTTATTTGTTAAGTGTGTAAGTACATACTCTTATTAAATTACTCTTAATATCTAACGTTTTGATTGATTTTTCGCTCATCATTCATTTTTGTTTATGCAAAAGAGTAGCTTGACTGATTCTTTGTTGGCGGTCCCGTAAGTTTTTGGTGCGCGATAGCTTTTAATTCTCCTTACCTTCTAGGTAATTTGATTTCTTGCTAATTTCTTTCTTTTTATGAGTCCAGCTACTCTTCTGACATTTATTTCTTTCATTTGACCGATTAGGATGAAAACCATGGATGAATTTTATTTGTTTTGCTTCTCCACTAACGAGTGGATTATAATACTTAATTACTCTGATACATGTTAAAAACGGCAGACATATATAGATATATAGGTACATAGGTAAAATTTGCATTCAAAAATTGTATCACATTCGGCTGACCACCATTTATTTATTTATTTATTAGTCTACAATTTAAATTTATACAGACTAAAATGTTCAATTTACTTAAAATACATTATACTACATTATGCGTTATAAATAACATATTTATTCTACAAATTTATTGTTGTGCATAAATTCTTATAAGTATGGCCCCAGCAGGCAGCCGTCATGAGGATCTCTGAAGAACGAGATTGCTCAGAAAGAGCTGTGGTGCCCATTAGGGAGCCGACGTGAATCGCTCATAAAGGAGCCAACGCGAAAGCTCATGTGGGAGCTGTTTGCCCAGTAGGGGGCTCTCGTATGTAATGTATGTTGTAGATGATGCAGTGACCATTACGTTTTTGTAATATATTTATCAGGCGTATGATCTTATCACACTTTTATGTGCTTTGATTTGCCTGTGCTTGCATTAGATAAGCATTTTCTAATTTAGGTTAAATAGTATACTTTTCTTTATTAAGAAAGGCGAGTCTGAAATATCGAAGTTGATGCAGTGCTTGTTGAAATCGAGACACAAACAACGAAAAGCTTCGTGCATTTCAAATTAGATCTGCATGCACTCAGGAAGAGTGGTCTTGATGGGCTCATAGGGACATTAATCTTTATCTCACTAAGTAAAAATGGGCTAATCACAATCCCTCCCAATAACTTCACCATGAACAATACACCCAACATTTCCCTGCGCCTCTCAAGGGAAAGAAGGTTAATAAGCTTCAACCGGCTTTATAGGATGGAAGATTCCTTGTTGGATCCCACGATAAGTGACTTAATGCATACCATAGAGTAAATTTTCTTGCGAAAAACAATTAAGCTTACGACTTGTATGTATCACAAAAATTATATGAATATACTTAGATAAAAGGTAGTTTTAAATTATTTAACATGCCTTATACGATACTTATCAATAAATGAATTAAATTGTTTAAGAGTCTGAAATGATGTATAACGTTGTCTTTAGTCGTGAGATGGCCTAAACCTTAGACTCACTGAATTGGTTGGGATGGCGATGCGTAAGTAACTCTTGTTAGTTGGGGAAGGGAAGAGAATAACAGGGGAGAAGGCAGCGTTGATCAGTGGAATTATCCACGTTCGATCTGGTCCGTCCGTTTTAGTTGAATAAATGTTTTGCAGGAGTACTGTTTCGTGGTCCGTTTTTTACCCAAACTGCATGATATTTCTTTTTGTATGTGATCAGCTAACTTCAATAAGTGCGGCAAGACCCACCTCGATCCGACGAGCTAAGTACCAGGATTACGCTAGCATGCGCAGCTGTTCACTTTCGGTTGCCATACAAAGGACTTTATTACAAGTGGAAAGCTCCTTACTTGGTGTAATTAAGCAAAGGTATCTAAACTCAAAATGAAATAAATATTTAATATCAGATATAAGAAATACTTCAATAGCAAGCATCAACAAATCCGCCCACAGGAATTTAAATTTCAATAAACATCCGCCCATATATAATCACAAGCAAATGCATACTACGCACTTTAAAATCGAAAAAAAAATAAAAACAGCGAGACATCGTTGAAATATGCCCAGAAAAATTTCAGCTGTAGATGCGAACATGTTAAATTTGTTAATAAGATGTCTATGTATGTGCGAGTTTTATACGAAGTGAGGGCTGAACGCCACAAAGTATGCTACCAAATATTCGAATGTAGTAAAGTTCTGTAAGTAAGATAAATATGCAAACGAAATTCTGCGAATTCTTATATCAATATCAAACGAATTTTTTTTATTGTTTGTTATGTAGATTTTATAAAAGAACGCCGAAAGAACTCACCAAGTCATTGCTGCCAGCTTTGCGTTTTGTATGAGAGTAAGAGTGAAAAGTTTCAGATTCAATGTGAGCAAATAATTTAAAATAAGGCGAACAACTCGAATAGAATTGAATAGTATGACAACTTTAACGGTAGGTTAAATTAAATATATGCCCATTTGCTTAAATTTATTCGCACTTAAATTTGGTCGTTGTTTTTTATGGCTGCTATTCAAAAGAAATGCTCTTCAGTTGGGCTAA
This sequence comes from Eurosta solidaginis, assembly GCA_029619165.1. NCBI lineage: Eukaryota > Metazoa > Arthropoda > Insecta > Diptera > Tephritidae > Eurosta > Eurosta solidaginis. Next base: position 35,268 of record JARSSU010017150.1, on the reverse strand, counting down.
TAAACCGAAGTATTTCTTTAAAAATAAAATGAAGCGTAAAAAAGTAATTGTGCTTGATATATTTAGAGATAAAGTTACGATTTTTTCTAAAGCTATTTCTTGGTATTCGGCTCTATAGTAGATAAGTAATAAATATGAAATTTATTTAATTACGTCTTCTTTTCAGCATGTTTTAAAATGAAGCTTCTTTCTCTTGTTGTTTAAAATGCTTTAAATTAATAACATTTTGGGACCTTAGTTAAATAAACCAGACCTTGAAAAGCAGAATTTACTGATTAACTACCCTAATTAACTACACAAAAAATTTACGGGTAAGTTGCTGCGTGGTTTACGAGTGAATTTCACCGGCTACTTTAATGTGTAGTTAACCAATTATGTCACCAGTAAGTATATTGGCTCACTAACCAGTTTAGTTCACAAAAAGTTTACCAGTTTAGTTACCGGCAAATCTAGGGGGGTATTTAACCAGTTAAGCTCATAGTTAACCTTTTAAGTTTACTGGTAAGATTTTTATGTAGTTGACCGGGATAAGTTCGCCAGTTATTTAACATGGTAAGTTCACTCGTTAGTTGACCATAAAGTTCACCGTTAAGTTTTATGGGTAGATAACCAGTGTAGTTTGCTGGTAAGTTCGCTAGGTAGTAAACCAGTAAAAGTCATCGGTAGATTTACTGCATACTTACAATAAAGGTCATCGCTAAGTTTTTTGGGTAGTCAACCAGCTGTGAGTTAAAACTAGTTGATTTTTAGTGGATTTCCGTACAGTTTTCTCAGCTGCCAATATAATCATGTACTACAACTAAAAGAAAGTTGTAACAAATGCTACACAATACATATCTACTTTTAGATGGGTGTGCTCTAAGTTGGTGACGACCATCGTTTCAATTTAGATTTCTCACCTTTCTTCTGCATCGTCTATTCACACATATTTGAAAAATAACAAGGCAAGGTATATCACGCAACACGCCTTCGAACAACATGACATAGTATAAACGACTGGATGAGGCTGTGTAGAACAACTGAGGCCGAAAGTGTATCTATTCAATGCCCCGTAAATACTTATTTCAATTTTATTACCGGAATCTTAACACCCCGTGAAGCCAATTCTTTCAGCCCTCGATTTTTGCTTCAAGTTAAAGTTGATATTCCTCTGAAATGTTATTAGACACAGGTGGTCGAGGTACACAGATGGTTCCAAAGTAGTGGGAGGAGTAGGGTCTGCGTATACTGTGCTGGTCCAGAAATAAGCAGGTCCTACAGGCTGCCGGATTACTGTAGCGTTTTCCAAGCGGAAATATTAGTCGTAACCAAAGAAGTAGAAACCCTGGAAGAGAATAGCTTAAGCTGCAACCGTTTTAACTTTTATATTGACAGTCAAGCAGAATTAAGGCATAATCTCGCATAGCACAGCATCTAAATGCGTGTTAGAGTGTAAGCAGTCTCTGAGAGAATCGGGCAGGGAGAAGCATACATACTATATTGGGTCCCAGGGCATATGGGAATGAATGAAAAAGTGGACGAACTAGCTAAAAGGCGCATCCCTTGAAGCTTGCTCCGTAGACGTCCCAATTAGACTGGGCGAGATTAAGCGAAGGCGAGAGGTGCACATGATTGACCAAGCGGGAAGACGTGGGTTCAAGCGCGGGGACTGTAAAGTGTCGAAGATTATGTGTAGGTTTACAACCTTAGACTAACAAAGTTGATTCTATCATTAAAAAGAGAGGACTGTAGACTCATGACGGGTATTCTGACTGGACACTGCCTTCTGGCGTCACATGCCTTTAAATTAGGCTTGTCAGTGATAGCAGATATAGGAAGTGCGGGTTGGAGGAGAAAATGATCGAGCACGTTCAGTTCTCGTGCCCTGCACTTGCCAGGCTAAGACTCCAGCTATTAGGAGTGATACAGCTGTCAGATCTAGAAGCAGCAAGTGGCTTAAGTCCTAGGAAAGCTTCTAGTATTTGCCAAGAGGACGGAGTTATTTTATAACATAGCGCCTGGTTTTTTTTGATAGGGTTTTTTGCAGTTTGGTCGTTAAAACAAACTTCTGGTAACACTACGGATGCATCAGTCTATGTGTGGTCCTCATGGACCGGCCAGTTCAACCCAACCTAACCCAACAGGTGGTCGAGAATAGTTAACCGTATCTATTTAGTAACACCCGTATACCATAGTAGTTACCTTATTACCCTTCGATCACGTTTGTCTCACTACGAAATCTGCGGTTTTTAAATCTTTTAACGAAAAAGGCCTTTATGTTAATGTTTTATTTTACCTGAAGAAAATGTTTTGTTTAAAAATTGATTCAGGTCTGTTTCTTTCTGTCATACAGAACTTTTTCTTCCTCATCCGCTCCTTCCCTTCCCCTCACTGCTTCTGCGTTTAGATTCACCTACGGTGCGACCACTAGGCTCGTGACTTTCCGGTATTGTCGCTCCTAAGTCCGATGGTATTTTATAGCGCTTTTGTCTTCTCTTGCATACGACTCTATTCTCCGTCTCTCCTCCTTCTCAATAAAATATTCTAATTATTTATATTAGTCGTACGAAAAGGCAGTGTAAGATGCTGACCACAGCACCCAGCTGTTCAAAAATTTAAATTTTGTCAGTTTTTTATTTGTTGCGCTCTATATAATGGAACAAGTTTAATAGTTTTTTGACATAAAATATCTACAGTAATACAATGTCATCAGTTGTTGTTGTTGTTTTACTCGTATTTTGTGCTTTTGGTTGGTTAAATTCTAAATATGTGGTATTGACAAAAATGAACTTTTATGCTGGCTAATAAAAGCAATATGGCCAAAGTTGTGACTAATGAAAAGAAGTTTCAAAGTGACTGGATTGAAGTTGAATTAGGAGGGTCATTTTTTAGTGTGTACTTACATAGCAAAGAATAGGAGGGGAACTTGTTGTTTTTGCAGTAATAAGCCATTGAATGAGAAATGGTTATAAAAAATATAAGTTGCAAGAATGACCAAACTGTGTAGTAAATTTGGGTATACCAAGAGGCAAATTATGTATAAAGCGTGGAGAGATTTTTTCTCCTGTGGAGAATTTATGGGCGTTTTCACACTAGCGACCGACACCGACACGACACCGACACAACACTGACAACGACAACAGTGGGGAACACAAATTCGTATAATTATATGGACACGCTTTCATACTTGCCGACACGGCAGCTTTATGCGTTGTTGGCAACGGCGTGTCGGCGGGAAGGAAGAATTCTATTCGTGTCGTCGTCGACAAGCTGTTTTTATTTGTTACGTTGTTTGTTATTTTATGAGCAGTGTTGTTAAAAATCGGTCGTGTCGTTTATAATGTGTAAGTACTTTGAAAAACATCGTGTCGGTGTCGGTGTCGTGCCAGTGTTGGTCGGATCGGTGTCGGTCAATGTGAAAACGCCCATTCACTTTAGTGAGTGACAGTAAATCTGAGTACCTTTGTGAAATTTTTGGCACTATAAAGTAGGGAATGTGAATGTAGCTGACTGCGACGCAATGAGTCACGGCGCCATAATAATCTGGCCATAAAGAGTTAATTATTTTTTGCACATTAAAGTTGGTTTTGGTAACAGCACATTAGGCAAACATTCAGTTCCAAAAAAGATTTATTTACTAAAAGTTTTGAGAAAACCTTAGCGAAAACCACTAAAAAAGTATGATGAGGACGACAAAGAATGTATATCTCTTCTGTTCACTAGTGTTCGTTTCTTTAAAGTCCTTTTTCATGACGTCATAGATAGTTTATTTTAAAAATAATTATGGGATATTTTAGGTTTAAGGGAGTACATTTCGAGCGAATTGTTCCGATTCTTCTACTTTGATTTGAGAGTATATCAAAAAATGCATCCCCTCTGTATCTCCTTTGAATAAATTCGCAGTAACATCAACATTATATAATATAAGTACCCTGAATTGATTGGTTTAAAATATTGAAGCAATCACAAGCCAATTCTTTATTTTATTAAAAATGTATAAGTAAATAATACAAGGTGCAATACCTCCGAAGAGATTTTGGGTCAGGTTTTATTTAAGTTCTCCTTTAAACTTTTCCCACAAATGCGCGACGGAATCTACATGTTTTACGCCGAAACCGAACGGCATATGCAAGGCAGATTATTTTTCACTGAGAACCTTTTCAAGTCCGAAGTACACTCGAAGTGTTTGCCAAATCATTGCAGAGGGCGACCCCGCTTGGAAAATTTTTTGTTCTAGTTGAGAAATCTAATTTTATTGTGGTTTAGCCGCGACTTGAACTCAAGATCTTCGGTGTGTGGTAGCCGAAGCATGCTACCACCTCACTACGGCGGCGGATAACAAATACTAATTTATATTTGTAGTAACACCCTTCGGTTATGTGTAGAGCACAGAAAGCCCGATAGAACAAATTCGCAGTGAAAACTCATCTGCTTGCAGATGCCTTTCGACTACGGCGTGTTCGTAAAACTGTGAGTCCTACCCCATCAATTGTAGGAAAAATTTAAAAGGAGCACGGAGCACGATGTTTTGAAGAAAAGCTCGGCCTAAATCTCTTGTAGTTGTTATTGTTGTAGAGATCAGGTTGCTCCCCGAAGGCTTTCGGGAGTCTTATCGATGTAATGACATTTGCTGGCATTTGCATATATTCTATGTGTATGTGTGTGTTTGTATATGATTATTGCAGGCCTTCGTTAGAATAAAAAAATATTGCTGATAAACTAGAGGGAAAACCTTATTTTGTTACCAACGTTAGTTGAAAACGAAATTGAATGTGAAATGCGATGCAATCTTGTCAGATGTGCTGCTGGACAAGTGTCTTTTTACATTGAACCCAGGTGGAAATTTGTTGAATAGTGCAGTAGCTTGAAAAAACTTTGTGTGGAAGGTTTAGAAAATGAATTCATATTTTAATAGAGTTTGTTGGTGCGTGGTCTTAGCCGAACTGCACAGGGTTAATAATGCGAATAAGTGGCCACAGCTGCTTACACCTTTGCCTTTCCACGGCTTTGAAAGAAGACCAAGAACTGCCGAGCGCTAGAATCAAGTTATTAACTGTACGCATTGGCCAGGAGACTAGTTCGCTGTATTTGAACGGTTAATGCCTGGTAGGCGAAACAATTGATGGAGATAAAGGGGAGACGGAAGACGATCGCAAGCTATAACCGACAATAGCGTTGAAGACGTAAGTATTCATACAAAAAGTAAGTCTCGTGCAGCTGACAGAACTTTGCTGCCAAAAACCCTTCTTACTGCAACTGCATCGAAGAGGATGAGGCTTCTCTGGCTATATAAAGGAGATCCAATTTCAAGACCGTGAGGAAGGCAACAACATCGGCAAGAAATCTACCACTCAAGCTAAAACTGAAGGTTCTAATGTCGAGCAACCTAACATCGAAAAACTATAAGGCAGACAAAGGAGTATAATATTTATAGTACGGAAAGATAAATCATAGGATGGGATTCACCCAAGTTGGTAAGCCAAAAGGAATATGTTGCCGCTTATTTGGGCGGCTATGGTAAAAGTGAATTTCACTGTTAATGAGGACAAGAGATGCAGTAGCCAATAGGTGCTACTTGTAGTGAGTGAATGGAAAAGCAACCTTTCTCGGCGAATTAAAATCACGCTCTATAGGTATTTCATTATACGTGTCCTTATGTAAGTATCGGAATCATGGATGGTGTCTACGGAGATGGGTTGCCTCTTAGCGTATTCGTTAGAATTCACTTCACCACAAAGTAATAATTTCGGGCTTTTTTCAAAGAGCTTCTTCGGCCTCTTGGCGGAAGCATCGATGCCAAGAAGTTATTTTTTTACCATTGACTTTTTGTCAATAGCGAATTGAGTTATCGGTTTTAAACTGTCTTGTTATTTCCGAGTCATCGACCTCATTTTGCTTTCTTATCGGCTGGTATCGAGGGTTTTACAGATGTGGAATCGGTTTTATACTAAAGTTTTATCGGCATCTATTTTATAACAAACATACAAGATGGCGATAGCAAATGCATAAAAAAGCCGATAAGAAATTGATAGCACTACGAAAGAATTCGATAGCTTTTTGATAGAAATTGATAAATTTTCGATAACAAATGGCAGCACTCAGATAATAAATCGAAATTTTTCGATAACAAATCTATAACTTTTTGAAAATATATCTATAGCTTTTACTTAGCGTTCAATAGTAAATCGATAGTAAGACGATTACTGTTAGATAGCAAATCAATAATTTTTCGATATAAACCATTACGTTATTACACGGCTATTATCACCGATAGTTCGATAGTTAAACCAAACATTTTTGAAAAGATTTCTATAGCTTCCCTATAAATAATCGATAACTTTTCAGTAATAAATTGATAACTCGTCTTTACTTCGTCGATAATACACCTATAATGGATAATTCATAACCCGTCGATAAAAAACCAATAGCTCATCGATAACTAACCGTTATCAAACCGTTCCTCTCGTATCACCTCTACCACGTATATACATATCTTACATAAACATTGTTTGCACATTACGCTACAGTTTAGTGTGATTACTGACTTTCTTTATACTTATTATGTAGGCTTACGCCTACACTTGCCATACTCTGGAATCAGCCTGAGTTCTCAAAACTATCCTGGGCACAGGCATTGTTTATCTACGCCTCATAGTTATAAATCCCTAATAATAACACGTCAGAGGGCAATTAGAAGGCGACTTAAGCCTGACCACGAAGGAGTGCAGGAGGCTGACAGCTCAACGATACTGCCAGTTCTACAAAAAACCTAATCTTTGATATCACAAATTTTTTGAAGCATTCCGTCCTACCCCGAAACTAACACTGTTTTAAAATTTGGTACATATAAAAACATCTACACAGGACGCGAAGCAATGGAGGAGGTATGAAGTGTATTTTTGCCTTAGTCACATATCTTTCTAAACTTCCAACACATTTGTAGATTAAATGGCAAAAAAATTTGCTTTCCTGAGAGAGAAGCATAGTTAAAATTAACCTCAAGTTGGTGCATAGAGAAAACATCGGAATTGACCATTGTAAAACGTACGACATTTTCAAGATTGTGCTAATTATTCGTAAGCAAATATTAGATGAAACTTTATGGAGTCGAATATTTGAGTAACTCAGTGCTAAAACACCAATAGCGCCGTAGTTAAATTCATTGATACACGTCTCAAAGCGTTCAAGAAATCCATTGTGGCTCTTAAGAGCATTTCTAGAAGAAGATAAAGTTGTGAACGGATTGAGCCTTTAAGTATCCAAAATGGTGCCCCCCATAAATTCAGAAAGCAAATATTCAGAAATACATTTTTTCAGAAAAACATCCCTTCATCAGAACCCTTTTTTCAGAAAGACAAAATTCAGAGGTCAAAACTCAGAAGTCAAACTTCAGAAGTCTAATTTCAGAAGTCAAATTTCAGAAGTCAAATTGCAGAAGTCAAATTTCAGAAGGAAAAATTCAGAAGTCAAATTTCAGAAGGCAAAATTCAGAAGTCAAAATTCACAAACGTTTATTTATTTGGAAGGAATTATGTATAAAGAGAAAGTAGTACAATCTAAAATTTTGAATTGTGTGCAATAGCAAGAATGTAGTTAATTAATTTTTTTCGCGTTCATATTTTTGAAATGATTTGTAAGATCTGAGAGTCCGAATCGATCTCAAGGCCTAAATGTAATTATTTTATCATTATTATTGTTGTGATACATTTTCCCTTAATTGAAAAAATTTTAAATTAGAATAGAAAAAGAAAAAAATTTAGACAACTGCCAAAGCTAGTCGTATAGATCGATTTCGGGGACTGTTAAATTCCTTCATCGGCAACGTTTAGGCGCCGCTGCTATAACCATTCAGCTATCACAGTGGTTGTTTGTTTGTCTGCATTATTTCTACTTCTACCCTGTTTCTTGCCAATTGATATTCACAGCGACATCTGTTGCAAAATGGATATGAAAATTGGACTTGTTTCATGGCAATAATGCCATAGTGCCATATTTATTGACACTTTTTTCCCGTGCTCTGTAATGTATTACCAATTTTTGTTGTTTCAATTAAGAAAAAATGTATCATAACAATAATAATGATAAAATAATTATTGCTAGGCATTGAGCTCGATTCGTACCCGCGATCTTTTGAATTTACAGTATTAAAAAACGAAAGAAAGAAATTTATTCTTGCGTTTCCGATATGGCTCTCCTTCAGCTGAAAATTGCTGCAGTTTTGTTTCTGTTATTGCCTGTTCGTTTTTTATTTTATTTATGAAACTAAATATGTTATGGTTATGTCCCAAACGCACTTCGAATGACGTTGTGTCACCTTTCGATGGAATTATTTGTACGGACTTCACCCAATTTGGTGATATTATACATATTCCATAATTCGATTGAATATAACGCCTTGTTTCGAAGTTGCTGTGTTCCAGGCAGAAAACAAAATTCAGAAGTACAATTTCAGAAGTCAGAAACTCAGAGCGGAAAATTTAATGTTTTTTTTGTCTGTCTGATTACTTTCTGAATTTTTGCTTCTTAAATTTTACTTCTGAAATTTGATTTCTGAATTTTGACTTCTGAAATTTGACTTCCGAATTTTGACTTCTGAAATTTCATTTCTGAATTTGTGTTCCTGAAAAAAGGGTTCTGACTAATGTTTTCTGAAAAAACGTGTTTCTGAATTTTTGTTTTCTGAATTTATGGGGGGGAACCATCCAAAATAACGCATAAAAAGATCTCTTAAATCATACAAAAATGATTTTGTTTAATGTTAGAATTTTCTACTGGAAAACATCATTGACATTTATTGCTACAAATGCTTATGGCAATACATAGCTAACTAAGTTTTGAATTCTCTTCGTGCGTAATGAAAATACATAAATTTGATTTAGTTAATTATTGCAGAAGGCGTGCAAAAACAAATTGTAGCACCCAACAAAATATTTCTAGCAACAACAGCAATGCATTAATTATAAAACATTCTGTGTTAGCAACTGTTTTCCAATGTACCATTCAAAGCAATTGAACATAAAATTAAAACCTTCTAGCCAAAATAAATAAGTTTAGTACACTTTTAATAAAATTAATTTTTAAATGATTTCGATTGCATTATATTTCCTAGATTCGTTATTCATAGCGAGAATGCCAAAGTTAAGTAATTTCATTTTGTTTATGAAGCCATTTTATTCTTTGAATTGACTGCAAATGTTTCGTTTTAATAAATGTATACCATACATAAACGAAGACAGTATCAGGAGTAAGCGAGAGCGCACAAGCAGCGTTTTTATTTCATTACCATTAGCTCTAAATTAACAGAGCAACCAACTAGCAATATTAAGGCCAATTAGTTAATTGAATATTACATTTATTAATAACCGTAATAAAATATTGAGATACAAAAAGAAAGGAAGAAGTAGAAAAATAGAGAAACGAAACTGTCAAACGTAAAAGGAAACTGATCAATATTCGCTCGGATCAATTAGCTCAAACAGGATCTGGTCAAGGTATTATGACAGAACATAGAGACTGCTACTCCCTATTGCTTACGATTGCGTGTAACAGAACTTGTCCTCTAAGACAAGATTCAGGGGAAAAGCAAATCCTCCACAGTGGAGCAATAAGCTGAGTCTTCTTAGACTGCTAAAAAAATGTTTAAGTTGACAAAGCCCGCGGAAAGCGAAGCGTGCCGGTACGATTCATCGAGTGCTCCAGAGAAACAACGCTGTTTAGAAAAGTCCTATCAAGGTGAAACATAGTCCATAGACTGATAAAAAAAGAGAATGTGGAATGGTTACCTAATAGTGAGGAGTCCCTTGAAGTGCTTTTAAGCACACAATTCCTATCGCTAGATAATTGAGAAGAGCCAGCAGACACTTCGATCATGGAGCAGGTAGTGGCGAGCTTCTTGACCGATACCAAGATCCAAGGAGCGGTGTAGACTTTCTCTAAGTTTAGATCGGGCGGTCCGGATGGTATATTCCCAGCCATGCTACGAATTTCAAGCAGAGCGGTCATGAAATGGCTTAAAATAATATTCGATAGGAGCACAATACTAAATCATATACCGCACTCTTGGAGAACTGCTCGTTTAGCTTTTCTACCAAAGGCAGGGAGGATCGGTCGTACGTATCCCAAGGACTACGAGCTTAACATAATTTCTGCTCAAAACCTTTCAGAGCCTGATAGATGTGTAAATAAAGTCCAACGTGGATGAAAAACTGCTCTCCACAATACAACATGCGTACACCAAATGCATATCCGCAGACACTTCACTGCATAGCGTGGTAATAAATATAGGGAAGCCCTTCCCGTCAAACTTACGGCTTAGTTTAGGTTAGGTTGTGTGGTAGCTTCCCTGATAAGGGAGTGAAGGGAATGAAGGTCTGTTGTGATACCACATATAATAACTAAATTAACGGTGACGTAGATATAACTACTTAGAGAATCGTTGGGTAGCAACGATAAAGTTCCGAATGATCCCGATATCAACCTTGGATAGCTCCTCGGGAGATCCAAGTGAGTCGCGACCAAAATACTTTCGCCTAGTTCTAGCAAAAGCTGGACAATAAAGCATAAAGTGATTTGGTGATTCCACCTCATCATCCTCCATACAGCTGCAGCAGGATGGAGTTTCCAATATATTGAGACGTACCGCATGGATACCCATGGGATAGCGCCCTGTCAAAACCCCAATGACCATTGATAGGTGAGCCTTAGTGAACGGAATTATTTCAGCAGACCTCTTGCCATCCACTTTCGGCCAGAAAGATCTTGCTACCCTGCAAGACTGTGTCCGCCCAACTTTACTGAGCTGACTCGAGGCCCAGCTATGGAGGAGCAATCCACATGAGGCTAACGGAATCCCGATATCCCTACAGCCATCTTCATCCGGTTCAGTTGTACCGGTTCGGGCTAAGAGATCCGCTTCACAGTTACCCGTAATATCACTATGGCCCGGGACCCAGATAATCTTAATTGTAAAATAATTCGATGCAATCGCAAGTGAGGTCAGGCACTCCCAGACCACCCTCGATCGCACTGTAGTTGAGCTCAAGGCCTTTATAGCCGCTTGGCTATCAGAGTAGATGTTAAATTCCCTAACCGTAGTAGCACTGGATAGCATTCCATCCACCGCATCCTTAATCGCAGCAACTTCCGCTTGGAATACACTGCAGTGATCAGCCAACTTAAACTTGCAGCTTACATTTAGCTCTTGACAAAAGACTCCCCCCCCCCTCCAACCTTTCCGTCCAACTTCGAACCATCCGTGAACAAGTTAACCGGTCCCATGCCCCAGATAATTGCTCTTCCCCACTCCTCCCTCGGGGGAATGATGGGGTTACGGCTTAGGCAGATGACTTTGCTATAGTAAAAAGTCGCAAGCGCCTTCCAACTTTTAGCTTTTTCATGAATTGGACTTCGGGATATATGTACATACCTAGGCATCTAGTGTCGAGTTGACAGCCAATGCAAAGAAGACGGATAGGTACAAGGTCCCAAATTGCAACAGGCCTAAGCTAAGAGGGATAACCCTACAGGAAAAATCCTGCACAAATATCTAGAAATCATTTAAAACTGTAATTTTTCGTAGAAGCTCAACGTGGAGGAGAGAGGGAAGGAGGCCTCGACGTCATTTCATGCATATAAAGTATATACTTGGCTGTACGTAGCGTTTATCGCCCTTTCTCTGCCATTGGGTATTTGCAGCGATTGTAAAGCCAATCCTCTACTATGGAGCATTTGCTTGCATCTGTCAAGAGTGTATACCTAGTGATAACACAATGCGAGTAATAAGTGAGTAGAATCAATACTTTTCCACAATATACCCATTACCAGTTACTGGGTTTGCATACATTTTAACAAATTTTCGTTTGAAATTTTTTTCATTTTATCGCTTCATAGAACGCGAAGTATCCTCCTGAAAGCAACCCCGATGGCTGCACTGCAAGCGCGAAACTTCAAAGTGTCGAAGACAGTGTTTAGGTCTTTCAATCTTGGACTAACAAAGTTATTTATATCATTAAAAAGAGAGGGTTGTAGAATCATGACGGGTATTCTTAGTGGATAGTTCTATCTGGCGTCACATGCCTTTAAATTAAGCTTGATCAATAACAGCAGATGTAGTAAGTGCGGGTTGGAGCCGGAAACGATCGAGCACGTTTTGTGCTCGTGCACTGCGCTCGCTCGGTTAAGACGGTTGTCTAGAAGCAACAAGTGGCATAGATCCTAGAAAGCTTCTAGTATTTGCCAAGAGGGCGGAGTTATTTTACAACAGAGGTCCTGATTTTTGATAGGGTTTTAAGTTTGGTCGTTAAACAAACTTCTGGTAACACTACGGACTCATTCTGTGTATGTGAGGTCCTCACAGTTCGCCAGTTCAAACTAACCTAACCTTACTATCGCTCAGGTTTTACTTTTTTAGGTATGGGCACTTCATGGGAAACGTAATCAGTTTTTAAATCCATATGGAGCTGACACATACTGCCTTTCGCAAGTATATGTCAAAAGAAAATAAAAACACAATTATGTATTTTCTTCTAGCGCTTAATAGAGTCATTTTATAGATGTGAAATTGGGTTGTGTAATTTTGCAACCTATGCAAACTTAAAAGCTTTCGTTGAAAAGCTTACGTAAAAAAGTTTTCTTTGGTTCGTAGATATACTTTGAGCTTTGCAGGAATTTTAAATTTGTATATAAAATATGGTAACACTCAACAAAAATAACTGAAGGCAATACATTTAATTATGTTTATTATTGCACCGTTTGCAACGTTAAAATGTAGCTGATACTGTCGTGATATGTTATGCAATGGCCAAAATGGTTAAGCCGGCTAGGAGCACCAATTAATCATGAAGGCGATGAATATAGCGAGCGGCTACTCTAAGTCAGTCAAATTGGAATTGTAGCCGGAATCAGTGAGAAGCACTGATGACTTCAGGTCCAGTTCAAAGCCTTTTCCAGCATATTTCGTAATCAACACAAGGCTTATTATTATAGTGTCACTCGGTTTCACTTCGTTACAATTACGGAAACACTCCTGTAACATTTGGGGTTGGTGACTTCAATTACCGATTTCTCTTTTCGGTGTGTCTTGCGATCAACATCCCTCTTCATTTCTATAAGATGTGGTAAGTCGTCTGCCACCGTCAAAAAACTTTTTCCTACAAGACCACGGATTACATTGGCATTGTTGTACATAAACTCTATCAACTACTCACCGTTTCACCATTCAGCGATCGACCCATTCACCATTCAAACAGCATACACGTGCTTACCCATCACCTGAGCTCACTGGTGATTTTGGGCACCTGGCGACTACCTTGCAGACGAAATGGGACACAATCACGTAACGCGACAGGGCTCTTGGTACAAATGTTGCGAGGTAGTCATTAAACCTGTACTGCGATGCTTGTGTTTTACGTTACTGTCTCCCATTTTCACTGCAGGAAAGTGTCAGCTGTTAACACTGTGAGGGGACAGAGTAGAAACTAGTACCGTCTCTTTATGTGATAGTTCTGCTCTGGTTCGGTACTAGAGTGATACGTAGCAGGATGCTCACAGATATTATGGTAAATTTGTTGCGGTCAGTCACAATTTTACCGATGTTGGTATCAGCCAACTGTTTTATCTTTTCTCTTTCTTTCGTCGCTATAAGCCGGCTTCCTCTTAACCGGATTCACCTATCGCTCGTCTTCCCATCATATCTCCTGTTAGTTCGAAAGGTGTATGTTTGTGTGTGTGCCTCAAATAATATCAAAACATTTACGGGCCACAGTTGAGCCGGAGGGTGGGTTCCAGGGTGCGGAAATGGCAGAATATACTGTAACGAATTTAGTGAAACTCCGCTTATTTTACACCTTCTACTAACGTTCGTATCGCTAAACTGTTGAATAAATAACTCTAATATTCAATAATGCAAAATGGCCTTTATTAAAGTACTTCACAATAACACTGATACTTCACAACCAAAAGCTTGCTTAAATCAAACTGATTGATCATGCCTCAGCTGGTGCTGCTGTTATACTCTTCGGTTTCCTCATACGCATATTTCTAGGCGTTTCTCCTTCTAGAATTTACTAGTTCGCTGAAGATTGCATACTTTTGTGAGTAACTCTCCGCTGCTGTATGTACATATGTGTAGACATAATGATTCATTTGTTTATGTAGATACAAGTGACTGCTTAGTATCAGCTTTAAGATGATAGTATCCCTTTGTGTTGCTAATATTCGTCACAATACTATGCATCTGCCTGCGGATGTTTCCAAATTAATGAAAGGGGTTAGGTCTACTGTTTACTGTATCGATCCAGAAATAAATAGATTCTACAGGCTGCCAGATTCCTCTAGCGCCTTCAGGCAGAAATTAAAGCACTGAAGAAGCCAGTAGAAATTCTGGAGGAAGTATGCCTAAGCCGCAGTCGCGTCAATTTATATATTGATAGTCAGGCAGCGATTAAGGCAATAATCTCACACAGTAATTCATCAAGAAGTGTTCCGGAATTCAAAGAAGCATTGGAAAAACTTCATTCAACCGAATAATAAAGTTGTAATCGCAAGATAGAGATTGTGGTAAAGGTATTAGTAAATAGAGCTAGACACCATGTCCGACAAAATGCTAGTAAATATATTACCTACTTACTTAATTGGCGCTTAACCGTCTAAACGGTTATGGCCGTCCAACAAGGCGCGCCAGTCGCCTTCGCTCCGCCAACCGTCGCCAATTGGTCACACCAAGGGAGTTTAAATCGTTTTCCACCTGGTTCTTCCAACGGAGTGGGGGCCGCCCTCTACCTCTGCTTCCATAGGCGGGTTCCGATAGAAACACTTTCTTGGCCGGAGCATCATCATTCATTCGCATAACATGGCCTAGCCAGAGCAGCCGCTGCGTTTTAATTCGCAGGACTATGTTGATGTCTGCGTATAGCTCGTACAGCTCATCATTAAATCTTCTTCGGTACTCGCCATCGCCAACGCGTAGAGGTCCATACATTTTTCGAAGAACTTTTCTCTCGAACACTCCCAAAGCCGCTTCATCAGCTGTTCTCATGGTCCATGCTTCTGTCCCATATAGCGGGACGGGTACGATAAGTGACTTGTAGAGTATGATTTTCGTTCGCCGAGAGAGGACTTTACTTTTCAATTGCCTACCTAGTCCAAAGTAGCATTTATTGGAAAGATTGATTCTTCGCTGGATTTCAGTGCTGATGTTGTTGCTAGTGTTGATGCTGGTTCCCAAATAAACGAAGCCTTTTACTATTTCAAAATTATGGCTGCCAACAGTAGCGTGGTTGCCAAGGCGCGTATGTGCTGACTCTTTGCTCGATGACAGCATGTACTTCGTTTTGTCCTCATTCACCATCAAACCCATCTCTACCGCTTCTTTTTCCAGTTTGGAGTAAGCAGAACTAACAGCGCGGGTGTTTAGGCCGATGATATCAATGTCATCAGCATATGCCAGTAATTGCACGCTTTTATAGTATATTGTTCCAGTGCGGTTAAGTTCTGCAGCTAATTTTCTCCAGCATCAAATTAAAGAAATCGTACGATAGGGGGTCACCCTGTCTGAAACCTCGTTTAGTTTCGAGCGGCTCGGAGAGATCCTTCCCAATTCTGACTGAACTGCTGGTGTTGCTCAACGTCATTTTACACAGCGGTATAAGTTTTGCGTGGAAACCAAATTCAGACATAGCGGCATATAGGCAGCTCCTTTTCGTGCTGTCGAAGGCGGCTTTAAATTCGACGAAGAGGTGATGTGTGTCGATTCTCTTTTCACGGTTTTTTTTTCAAGATTTGGCGCATTGTGAAAATCTGGTCGATGGTAGATTTACCAGGTCTGAAGCCGCACTGATAAGGTCCAATCAGCCGGTTCACGGTGGGCTTCAGTCTTTCGCACAATACACTTGAAAGGACCTTATATGCGATATTAAGAAGGCTGATTCCACGATAGTTGGTGCATTTTGCAGTATCCCCCTTCTTGTGGACCGGGCAAAGAACACTTAGATTCCAACCGTCGGGCATGCACTCGTCCGCCCATATTTTGCTAAGAAGTTGCTGCATGCGTCTTACCAACTCCTCGCCGCCGTACTTTAATAGCTCCGCAGGCAATCCATCAGCGCCCACGGCCTTGTTGTTTTTCAATCTGACTATTGCCATTCTAACTTCGTCATAGTCGGCTGAGGGGATATATATATTTCATCATCATCGATTGCGGGATCGGGTTCTTCATCTCTGCGCGGTGAATTGCTGCCTCCATTTAGGAGAGCAGAGAAGTATTCCCTCCATAATCTAAGCACTCTCTGGACATCAACCTTCCGTCTGTCGCCTCATTTTTTGGTAAAATTTTCGGGCGTTATTCCTGGTGGCTAGCAGCTCAAGCTCCTCGCACTCACGCGTTTCTGCTTTTGCTTTTTTCTTCCTGAAAAGGCGTCTCGCTTCCCTTTTCAACTCACGATAGCGTTCACACACTCCTCTTGTCGCGCTCGCTTTTAACGTAGCCCTGTAGGCAGCGTCTTTTCTTTCGGTTGCAACGCGGCATTCTCCATCGTAACAGTTGTTTTTTCGTGGCAGCCGGTAACCAATTTTTTCCTCGGCGGCAGTACGAAGTGCTTTGGAGATATGCTCCCACTGCTCCTGTATTCCTTCAGGATGAGTCGTGCTCTCAGAGAGCAGGTGTGAGAGTCGAGTTGCGAAATTATTGGCAGTCTTTTGTGATTGAAGCTTTCCGACGTCTAGCTTTCCTTGTGTTTTTTGTTCCTTGGTTTTAGCCGCGTTGAGGCGGGTGCGTATTTTGGCTGCAACGAGATAATGGTCCGAGTCGATGTTAGGTCATTTTGTAGGCTGAACTTTCCGACTGTAGGGCCAAAAACACCTTCTTTGCCCACCCTGGCGTTGAAGTCGCCAAGCACGACTTTTATATCATGACGGGGGCAGCGCTCGTATGTGCGTTCTAATTGTTCATAAAAAGTGTCTTTCACTTCATCGTCTTTCTCCTCTGTCGGTGCATGGGCGCAGATGAATGATATATTAAAAAATTTTGCTTTTATTCGGATAGCTGCGAGACGCTCGTCCACAGGCGTGAATGCCAGCACTTGGCGACAAAGTCTCTCTCCCACCACGAAACCGACGCCGAAACTGCGCTTATTCGTATGGCCACTCCAATAGATGTCACAATTTTTGATCTTCTTTCTTTCTTGCTTCGTCCAACGCATTTCTTGGATGGCGGTGGTGTCAGATTTTGCTTTGACGAGGACATCAACCAGCCGGGCATCTGCACCAATCCTATTCAGAGAGCTGACGTTCCAGGTGCATGCCCTCAATTCATTGTCCTTCAAACGTTTGCCATGGTCGTCATCAATAGAGAGAGTGTATTTATCCGTGGCTTGTTGTTATATTTCATTGGAGTATGGTTTTACGTGGCGGGTCCCAAGCCCAGCGCACAACCCGCTCAGCGGGGATGAAAATATTACTTGCACGTTTATATAGCGAACCGCTTGCTCCAAGACAGACGCCCGCTTGCAGCCGCACCTAGAGGTGTACAGACGCTGCCGATGAGATCTCCCCCAGGCTAGCCCTTAAACCGATTATGTCAGAGTGGCCTAGCCACGTTGTCGCCTTCTCACATTAGCTCACATCCGTTTAGCGGCTACCCAGAGGATACTTGGCCGCAAGCGACCGGCAGTAGTGAGCTGCTTGAACCGCATGCAAAAGAATCGCTCTGGCCATTCCCAGGTGAATGGCGGTCAGAAGCTTTCCCCACTTTCGTGGACTTCTACACACGGCTCTACCCTCCATATAAATATATATTATCAATAAAACACACTATTTAAGTAATATTAAAGTTTTTTTATTAACATTATGAATAACTGCGCAAAAAAATTAAATAAGTTTACTTATTGCTGTCTATGTATGTGAATATGTATAAATTTAAATTGATGAACTTGGCAACTCTGTTGTACACAATTTCTAGTCTCACTTCACATAATTCATGCATCTACTTAACGTAAAATCGTTTTTTTTTCTAATATTATAATAAATTACCTATTGTATTTATTTACCGTCACTGCATTATGTTTACAGTTAAGTAATAATTTTCCGCACGTCGAATTCCAATTGCTTTTAAGTCTATCAGCCTGTTTTTATAAGCGAACATTTCCAAAATAATTCGCTATGCGTTTTCGCTGTATCTAAAATGGGGATATTCACACAACATTCAAGTCTTACACAATTGCATTCCGTGTGCTTTTCGCCTTATGTATGTATGTAATGTATGTATGCATGTATGCATATTTATGCGCTAGTGTATATATAAATTATATTTCAAAACATTGTACATTCATGAAACTACGATTTTACATTAAATAACATTAACATCACTAAGTATTGTTTAACAATTGCTTTTGCTTTTAGTTTTTAACGTTTTTTTAAAGTTTATGTTGTTTTTGTTTATTTGTTTTTGAAATTATGGGTTTTAATTAACATATTTTTGTAGTTGTATTCAATCTAAAAATCAGTTCTTTTTTGAAATTTGCTACACCCTAAATACATTCATACATATTAGTTATGTGCATATGTCAAAGTATTTATTTATGTACATTTTATATTGCAGTTGTTGTTGGATAATTGATGAGTTTCAAGTTGCGAGTATTCGGTTTTTACCAGCCAGTAATTTTTTGTTTTGTTTTTTTTTAATTTAATGTACCAAAAAGCCAACTAACTAAATATTGTTTACAACAATTAAACAGACTTCAAAATATGCATTTTGACGTGAAAGCTTTTTAAAAGCTCATATTGCATGCTTTCATCTTTTACCTATGCAGAAACCAGCTAAGCTTTCATCGAAAAAAGCTCATCGTTAAAATCGTAATTATTATTAATAAGAAACATTTATCTATTTTTTTATTTTAAAGAAAAAAATATCAAATACCTTTATGTTTAATGTATGTATGTAAAAATATTCTTATATTACATTGCTACGTTTAAGTCATTGGTAATTATTGTTTTGAAATACAATCAAGCTTGTTTACCACAAAGTCTGAAGGGTGTAAAGACTCAAATTAATATTGAAACAAAGAAGGCACATCTGTTAATATATTAAGTAAAAATAAGATATATTATTTTGAAAATATAAGCGGGTATATTTTTAAAAATTTAAATAAAAACTGCGTTTTTAGGGCCTGTTTAGCAGGTAAATTTTGTAGTTTGTTGAAAAGAACGGTCCTGATTTATTCATCTTTTGTTCGAATACGTATAAGTGCTGAGATTTTGAGTTTCGAAAAGTAGTATTGAGCTTGTCCAGTTCAACTGCTTTCAACCTATGTTCTGAAATATAAAAATTTGTTTAAACTACTTTTAAGAGCTACAAGATTCTTAAGTGATTAATGACACTGCGCGAAGTTCTGCCTTCTTCGGTTTTGATAAAGAGTCGAAAAAAAAAGATCTTGCAGTGATAGTACTTCACACTTGATGTCATCATAGAAGGAAAGTATCTAGATATTCGCGTCTTTGCAGCCATGCCACTGTGTAATGTTGCTATCGTTAGCATCACAAATTTACAAACCACTAGCCGCTACACTGCTTCCATAGAATCACTGTCCTACCTATGATTACCACTACACACGCATTCACTGTAAAAGCAATATGCGACACAGATACAATGAGAGCACACATGCATTTCATACGCATTACAACCAACTGCGTAAACTTCTTACTTAGTTCATGTAACCTACGCTTAAGAGCAAATATTTGACCAATCTTTGTATGAACAAATTACTTCCCCTTTGCCACACGAACCCTGCGCTCTGTACAATCTCTCATGTTGAGTATCTGTGCTAATAACTATATTTGATGAGGCAGTAGACTGGAAGTGAATGCAATCTCTTGTTCTTATTTCCCTCACCGAACACAGAATGTGTAACATAGTTTCCTTCTGCAGCCCACCCTTCGTACGTCTACTATCACTGACAAGGCCCAATTTAGAAGATCGTGAAATCAGAAGTGCCATTTAAATGCGACTATCATGACCGTTTTTAGTGAGAAAAGCGACTTTGATATCCTAATGTTTGTAAGATTTGCACATAATCTTGGGCGTTTGCATGCTCCGCGTCTGGTTCCAACCCTCTTCTACTTGGTTAATTATGTGCGATCTTGTCTTATCTACCGCCCTTCTTAACTAGCTCATCGGCCCCTTGTTTAAAACCTCTTCCCATATGAAGATAGGTGTAAGTTTATACCTCCCCCGATTTTGCCTTAATTAACGCCTTAATGGCCGGCTTGTTGTCGATGTGAAACTTAATGCTTCTACTGCTTTGGTCACGGCTGCCGAGTACCAAATTACCTGTTACTGACATCCAGAGACAAAGGCGACAGCATTCAATCAGGTATCCCTAGCGGTAAGGCCAACAGCAAGGAATAAGCGGATTGGCCTTCATAACCCCATTCTCCTTATTAAGTATACTGGATAGCTCTCCGTGCAATATAGGTCCGATATAATTAACCGTATCAAGCAATATAACCTCAAGCCAGGTATCTTATAATTAGTGGCGTTTTGGTAAGGTTGGTAGCCAGTCCACATGCCTTTGCACGCCTGATCACCATATCAAGATAACACTAAAAATCATTGCAAAAGTCGTTTACGGTCGCAAGCCTAAGTAGAAAGGTCAGAAAAACCCTCTCTTCTTTTTGCGTGCCACAACATGCTCTTTTCTGAAATGCTCAATTGCAACTGTGAGTAAATTAGAGCTCTCACGACCCCTAAACCAACTAAGCTTCGTTCAGCAAACATGCACGAGCCATTATAGAACGATGTTTCTGTGCCCAGAAAAGCTACCTGAGCATATTTTTTTGCTGTAGTAAACCATCTTCTTTTTATAATCGAATAAAGAGACGTTTTCATTCGCCTATCATTGCCATAGGTATTCTACTATCTCGGTACAACGAGAAACTGGTCTGAACTCCTTGTGTGACATGAGATCTCTTACACCGTTTTACAATCCCGAGTTTCAGCGGATATCTTGATATTCGAATAAGTTTTCCAGCCTTTATGTTCATTTAGTCTGGGTATCAAAATATAGCCGGCTTTGAGAAAACTCATTCTTACTTAAAAGCATACAACGATTGGTTCACACCGATCCAATTTGTAAATGACTTTCTAGATTTCTTTGAATATTTCTCTCGAAGGAACTGCTACGAAAGGAGAAGTACACCTTTTCTAATTGTCATTTAAAACATTGGTCTTACAAGAGATATCTCCCGAAGCTCCTACCTTAGCTAAAACTCTTTCGTATCAGCCATATAGAAAATTACTGATATTTACACCGAAATGTATGGCAGGTATATATATGTATATATAAGCTATATTAAATCAAACAAAATGTGCTCCCTCTCAACTGCATCCGGTCTGCTTAAGAGCCCCTCTCTCATCGGTGTGAGTCAATCACCCACACATACCTAAATTAGATAAATATTACAGCTATTTATCGTGCTAAAATTAAAACTTATTTCTAATTCGTGTTGTGTATTCTTGGAATTTCTTATCGCTGCCACTCGTTCTCGAAGACGTCGACGATGAGCCGGCATGCGTACTACTGGTACGATTCCGTTTCGAGTAATAGCAAAATATACAGAAACCATTCTGAGGTGTTGTACATCAAATGTTGGTTGGACTACGCGTTGCCGACGAGGTACGATAGCGAGAATTGGATCTGTGAAGGAAACGTGATAGAAGAAAACATAAAAAGGTGGAAGATGAATCATTCAAATAAACAGCGTGTTTTTCAGTGAAGCAGTATACAGATGCAAAGGACTTTATCTTACCTAGAAATGCCTGTTGTATAATCTCTGATAGGTGTGCGCCCTTCATGCTTATAATTACTGGCGCCAGTCGACGACGAGGCAGAAGTAGTAGGTTCGAGTAAAGACATAGTTCTATTATCATAGCTACGTATGGGACGACGACCAACCGTCGCATAACCATCTAAAGTTGAGTTGGTGGCTCCACTTGGCAGTGTACCATTAAGCGTGTATGAGGAACGTCTTTTCGGACTGTAAGTATTGTAGTAATTAGCACCCACACTCGGATTTGCTGCTGCACTCACACCCAAACCGTTTGTAGCCGAAGCACCCTTACTTTCGTAAGGACTAGAACTCGACGAAGACTTATAACGTATCGGCACACCGCTATTAAACGCCAAATAGTCTGTATCAGCTGCATAGCCATAACGTTTACTATTTAAGAAGGTGATGCGGTTGGGCGTATATCGTTGAGGCTCTTTCGTGGTTTTGTGATGTTGGTAGCATAATCCATTGGTGCCTTGTAAATAGGCGGTTTCAATTCCGTGCCAACTGGACTAAGTTTTAAAGGACGAAAGAATTCTTGTGTTATATCCGGCGATTTGGCACGTTCTCCGATATTCAATTTATTGCCCGAGCGCGCTTTAACCGCCGCTTGCTGTTCACGATAGTAATCACGCACTGCACTCGGCCCAACTATGCTGCTCGTACGCTTGGGTTTCTTATCGTTAAAACGACAATAGAAACTGCGACGCTTAATGCGATCAATTACGCTTTCATTTGTATCCGAGCTCTCGCCACGTGTAGGCGAAGAGAGTTGAGATGCGCGCGACAGACGCGATACAGTGGGCGAAGGTGAGGCGTGCAACATATAATTGTCTTCCGAGCAAACAGACCAATTATCGAACATAAGCTCGGGTTCTTCAGTAGGCGAAAGAAACGTTGAAGTGGAAGCGCAATCATCTTGATAACTACGCGAGTCCGAAGAGTAATTTGCGATATTCTCCATGGAAGGTGTAAGTAAATGATTACGATTTATTTCGTGCGTGGATGAAGTGCGATAACCGGACGTTTGCGAGGTTTGCATCGATGAGTTGTTATTGGTCATATATGAGTTGTTATTATTGTTGGCGGTGTTATCCATTGATTGTTGGCTTGAGCTGTTATTGGAAGAGCTATTCACAGCGCCTGGATATGGCGGAAGATTCGAATAAATGCCATTACCATTTATATAGGCCGCTTTGAAGTTGTTGCGGTTCGTTGGCGCAATGGTATTATTATCAAGCCTATCTAATTTATTGAGATCCAACATTAGCCCCTTACGTTTATCTTTATTGCTCTGTAGCAGCAACTCCTTACCCGCACCACCAAGCATGTCTTTCTCTTCGCGACTCTTAGACTTTGCAGTACTTGCGCCAGCATTTTGCAAGCATTCGACACATTGCGTCTGCTCAGTATTGACACTCGTTGTTGGTGCGTATTCGCAACTACATTTGGCATTGACCTCGCACTTACGACCGCTGCTATTCTTGGCTAAGAGATTGGTGGATAACGCTGCTGAAATGCTACCTGTACGTTGACATTCTGTCGTGTTTTGATATATGGGCGAAGGAGAGGCTTCACGTATTTGGCGCTCAATATTACTCGTTGATCGTGTACTTTGTACGCGCCTCTCTGCGCCAACACTTCCCTCTTTTTCATTGCGTCTAAAAAGCCCCAGCACGCGATTAACTGCATTCTTGTTGCACGAGCTTGGCATCTCTTCAACGCTAATAGCACGTTTGATGTAGTTCGTTTCCGCCTCCGGACGCGATCGTGGTACTGAGCGCTCACGAAGCGAACGCAGCATGGCATCAATGCGCGAGCGTTTGTCAGCTTTGACAGGTTTTTCCTGAACTCCGCAATCGTGTAGCTGTGTTCTTGATGTGGCAGGGCTTTCAACGCATTGTGCGCCAAACTTATCAGCCTTTGCCGCCATGCTATCTAATGATTTCTTCTTCTTAAGCAGCATCACACGCTCTTTCTCTTTTGTTTTTTCTGGTGATGTATTTTCGGGAGAGCGTTTCTTCACTACACCACCATTAGCGGACGAAGCTGGGCTAGTGGCTAAATTTTTCTTTTCTTTATTCATTGCCGAATCACGGAGTTTCTCAAATTTTTGACCGATAGCGTAAAGCAACCCCTTGCTAGGCTTTTTCTCAGGTGATTTTTCTTTTATCAAAGGACTTGACTCTTTCGAGTTATCTGCTGGTGTAGTCGTGGCTGAAGTTGTGCTTGGCGTTGTGGTTGTAGGTGTTACTTGAAGTGGTTGCGCCAGCTTTGACTTCTTTGTTACTTTTATAATTTTCTTTATAGTGGTCGGTTTGGTTTCGTTCGAAGACGAGCTTTCCACATGCGTACCAGGCAGCGCGTCTTGCTGCTCGAACTTCTCTTCAACTGCTAGCGTTGGCAATGCTTCGCGTACTCTTCCTTCCGGAATTGTTGTTATTGCGGCACCACTGCGCGTTACTTTACGCATTGATCCCTTTGGTGGCGTAAGTTTTGAAGCTGGATAGCTTTTAGGGCGTACGAGGCGACTTTCACGTGCCGATTGCATAATGACGGGCTCCAACGTAGTATGTGCGCTATCAGCGGTAATTTCCGGTATTTTTGTGGGCTTATTCGAGAATTTAGGTGCCTCTGATTTCATAGCTATTGTAGGCTCTTTGGTTGGGTATGATTTAGGGCGCTTAAGCATGGATTCGCGCTTTGTTTGCTCTTTTTCTAATGTTGTTGCTGGCCCAACAACTTCTACGTCAGCGTTTGCATCGTTTGACGTCGGTTTTGTGCTTTCAGTCTTTTTCACAATCTTTTTCACCTTCTTCACCACCGATGTGGTCGTCAGCGTAGTATCCGCATCTGTGCTCGACTCTGTAGTATTAATTTTCTCTTTGGGTTTAAGCTTTTTCAGTTTTTTTAATTGTGGATGATGTTTTATTCTCTTCAATTTCTGCGTGACTGCACGGCCCTTCTATTAGCGATTTCTTTGTTGTCTCCGTCGTGCGTTCCACCGACACCTCTCTTGGCAATGCGGCGCGTTCATGCTCTTTTTGCGTTCTTGCAGCAGATAGCAGCTGTAGCTCTTCTAAAATCTTATCTGCCAATTCGTTTTTGCGAAGCTCTTCAGTTATTTCACGCGGGCGCGAGAGACTGCGACGATTTTGTTTGATTGTCTCCTGTGAAGAACTACTCGCCGGCTGATACTCAGAGTACATTTCAAAACTTTTATTGCGCACGTGCTTTGGCTCTAATTTTTGAGGTATACATGTGCTACTCTCAGGATTTGGTAAGCTTTGTTTACGCGCCATAGTATCCGATACCTCATAGCCACTGTATATAGGGCGTTCTCTACTAGGCTCACGTGAGCGTTCTCTTATCTCACGCAGCACATTTTGTGCCTCACGCTCACGTTGTTTCTTTTCGCGTAGAAATGGATTCTCATCGAGTGGTTCATCATAGAAATCGGGTCGTAGAAAACGCGAGATGCGTTTCTGCGAAGAGCGTCTACGCAAGGAGCTGCTACCGCCATCTGCAGGCACATTAATTGGTGGCGATAAACAACCACTTGGTGGACGCCCAAGCGTAGAACTGCCACTATGACGTTTCTGTGGTGACACTGACCCACTTTCCGTAGATGAATCTTTTGTTGTTGCCGTTTTATTCAGATAGGGCGAGTAATATTTATAGCGATCGTTAATATCTGTCGTGTATGCAGAACACATAGACTTTCCGTATTCTTCACGACAAACACTACTACTGCGACTCTTCGCTACTACAGCATCGCCGCCTGGAGATGGAATATTTGTCTCATAATCGTAACGCGTACGACTGAGGCTACGTCTATAAACGGGATCATAATGGCGACGTTCATTGCTATCAGTGCTACGTTTACTCATTGTACTACTGCTAGGTGTCTCTTCGGCGGCACTCTCTTTCAATTTTTGTTCTGTTGGTGTATGCAGCACACCACGTCCACCGCTTTGACTGCGTTCGTATATTTTGACAGGCGCATTTTGTGTGCTACTTTGCATGCTCAGCGTGCGCGATAGTTTGCGCGCTTGTGTCGGTGGCAATTTGGCGAGTAATTGCTCTTGAAAACATTTTGGTAAACCTGGTGTTATGCTCGATAACGTTTCTAGATCTTTTTTGCTCAAGCGTAGGCGCGAGAGATCTAAATCGGCTAAATCGAGTGGTTCGTCGGCGGGTATGGCTGCTGTCGCTGGACCGTCAGCTATGCCACTAGGTTCGGCAATAGTGGCTGGACGGTTTATTTTGTTTGAAGTTTTCGTGCCTGAAAGTGAGAAAGATTCGTGTGAAGTGGAAACAATGCATGACTAATGAGCGCGCGTTTTTTGAAGTTTGAAATTCAAGTATGTTCTGATTGTTCTAATTATGGAAGTTTTGGAGAACTCTTTGATAAACTTTTAAAATTAATATCTTTTGTCTTTTAAAATGTATTAATTTACTCACCAGTTATTTAACAATCCTTGAAAAATATTGCGAACTAGAGGAGATTGTGCAGTACTAATACTAAAACATTTGCATATCAACTTACTCTAATATCGTTTCGTAATCTATGTGTATATTATAAATAAACAGACTATTGAGTTGCTTATCAAAGCAGCTGATAATGCTCTCTTTTCTCTTCTTTGTATGCTCATTTAACACAGCACTGAGAGCGTTCGTACTTAGATAGAATTAACATAAGTCAAAATAAACAAAATTTTTATTCACTGTAAGACTACTGATCTCCGTTTTTTACTTTGTTTCATAAGCTTGAAATCGTTTTCTGAATGAAACTGCGCAGGTTTTAAGATAAAAAAGGGTTTAAAAATATATACAAATTTCTTGAAAATTACTTGAAAATTACTTCAAATGCGGCAGGCAAACCAATTCGGGCAGGAAAACTATCACATTATACAGCAAACATAGATAGAGGTCCCAACCAATAATATCTTAATGATCATTCTACTGAAAATGCCATTTAAATATCGGTTCTTTTTTAATCCATCAGATCTCCTTTTTTGTAAATACCTACAAAATTTGACGCTTTAACAAGAATCTCTTAACCACACCACTTTGACTGTGATTAACCAAGATATCTTTAGCGGTTTCTTGCATCCGACTCTACTGTTCAAGCCACTGCCTTAAACCGTGTATACGGTACTCAATTGTAATGGTGAATTAATTGAGAGGTAACTGTAGGGTTAGAAATGTATTGGTGATTTAATTGAAAGGTAGCTGTGGGGTAAGAAGTATAATTGGGGTTACTTGCCTAACACGAGGCAGTGGTTTAGTAATATCTTGTCCGGGACTATCCTGAGAGCCTGGTTAGATAAAGTATTTCTGCTTATAAACTGCGACCAATAGTGTCGAAGCGGATTGGGAATGGGAGCCACAACACGTACAATGGTGGAAAGGTGAATCAGGGTTGTATCCAACTGATTTGGGTTATGTTTGCAACTAATTTCTTCAGAGCCCTCATTTGGCTGTAGCTATTATAAAGCAGAGCAAAATGTAGTTATTTTAGGATTCCTGTCGCAGACATGCAGATTTATCTCGACAAAGGGTGCCGAATCATCCCGTCTTGCCAATAATTCGTCAAAAAATTCTTTCTGATTACTAGAAGTTAGAAGATATTTGAATTCAATACAATGCAACCTGACGGTGGAGCGTGCGTTCGGCGAAAATCACAAGTTATCAGCATACACCCTACACTCTGATATTGATGTAAATGCTAAACCCACATCCTGTAGACAACATAAGCAAGCTAACCTCAACTTGGGTGCTATGAGATATGAGGTACACGCTTGCATATTACGCTCACTTGTCGTTCTCACTAGTTTCGATCTTGTTCGTATATAGGCACATCAGCGCTCCTCTCTTTAAAAACCGTAAGGTAAGAAGTGACCAGAAAAACTCATCTACGGCAGTGGAGTAGTGGACTTTTTTCCGGATAAACTACAGTTGCGTAGGATGTTTGGCAGCTGCCAGGAATTCATTGTTAGTCGCAAGTTCAGGCTGACTGAAACCTTATATCGAAGAAACACCGTTTCATTATTGGGACTCAAGGGGTCCGGTGGTGCAACCTAACCCTTGGCGAATCCTGTGCATTAGCAAGCGAGGCGTTTGGCGACCCCAGCTCAAGGGGTTGGATGGCCTGAAGTTTTAACGGGGCCACGATCGGGGTCTATATCCGGCAACCATCAACATCGAAAAAACTTCCCAAAACCTTCTGGGAGTCTCCTTATCGCTACCAGAAGAAGAATACGCTTCATAATTCGCTAACGAAATAACACTCTTTATTTGAGTCGAAAATCATCACACTGATATATGCTAGCTTTCGCAACAAAAAGTCCTTGTATTTCAATGAAATTAGAAGTGGTGTAGTTTCGTTGTAATCAACGAAGTGAAATCCAATATTATAGGATCACGATGTACATTTTCTACTCGGACAACAGCTGTCAATTTGACAAAGCTCTAATGCAGCAAATCCCACGCACTTGGGAGACTTAAATTAGTTCAGGACTAAAATCATGTTTCATAATTATTTCCCGGTTTTTGTTAGTTGACTGGCTACAGTAGTATGCGTACGAGCCGTACATTGTATTTTTAAGGAAATTAAGAGCGTGGCTGACTTCTGCTCTGGATAGGTGGATTTCTGTAGAGCTAGGCCGGGGTTTGGCGACACTGAATTTGCAATGTGGTTGAAGTACTTCCATCAAAAGTTGATAACGGGCACTCGGTAGAAACTGTATAGATTTACTTTGGCTTACATTTGTGCTTCAATAGTGGCTTTAAGAAGAGACCATACCATGGGAATATATGCGGTTCAATTCAACACACAGAATACTTGATTCAGAATCACTACACGAATAAGACGAGGTTAAATTCGCGCATTTTTCTATACATTTCAAAAGGATCTTAACTCCATCGAAAACCTCAATGGCAGAATCTCAGTGTCACTCCTAGCGCGCAACTTACGGACTCACCTGTTGGCTAGAAATTTTCACATAAAGGTTAAAAATAAAAATGATACATTTTACTTACCCGCCTTGATGACACACAACACACTGCACAAAATGATAATAATTGAGAACTCCTTCAATATTATCAGATTATTTAACGCAATACAACCAAAAGAATTGTCTCACAGAGATTGGTAAGCGAGTAGTTTATACAAAACAATGTGCAAAAATTAAGTAACGACACAAAAACTTTTTTTCCTTCGTACTGCAAGCAATTAGCTGTTTTGGTCGGCAAGGGTTAAGGTATTTTCAAGTCATGCTTGGAGTGTTAAGGACGAACGTGAAACTTATACAGGGTGGCATCCCAACATAAAAGAAATATTATAAGACAAAAGTAAATAAAAAAATATAAAATAATAATAAAAATATTTTAATAAAGCTGTTGTCGTATTGTTGTTGTCATTCAATAAAATATTAGTTACAATTTTATTGTATTTTGAAAAGATAGTTTTTAATACTAACTAAAAATATGTAAAAAATAACATATATGAATAATATTTTGTATTATTTATGTTAGATTTTATGTTTGCTTTTTTGTTTTCTAAAAATATTGCTTAGGTTCACTTGGTCGTCAATTAAATTGTTTAATAGGTAAATAATATGCATAGTATGTTTAATAAGTACAATAATATGTAATAGTATTGTGGGAGTTGTAAATTAACATTAACTATTTTAGCTGCATGTTGTTCTCGTGTATGTGTTGTACGCGCCAAAGAAAACTGCTACGCGCTGAGTCCATTGGGTAGGAGGCAGTAAATACTGATGCATGATTAGTTTAACTGATTGATATGAGCGTGCCGTGTGATTATACTTACTAATTGCTTGTGATTCGTTGAGACTGTGCATATGTGCTAGTTATGTTGTTTAATTTATTTGTGCTCAATAATCGTGTTGCGTTGGAGCTTTGTTGTAACACAAAAACTATCAAAATGACCAATAAAATATGCATCACACATACGTACATACATGCATATAGATATCTGGTATTATACCTAAAATAATTCACAAAGCCCTAACCACTATAAAATTTATCCGCAGAGAATCCAAAACATTTTTTTTCCACATCTACTTCAAGCAGATAGGCTTTTGAAAGTGTACTATCAACGTTTGTTGTTTCTAACACTTTAAAATGTTAAAGACTTTGGTAAGGCCTTTAAGCTAAACATATTATATATACATGCAATTCAACTGTTATTCTTTAAATAGCTCTTTAGTCGAGGTATATAGCAAAAATAATGATTTAAGGTAAGATAAAATAAAATGAGCAAGTTTAGAATATAAGGTAAAATAAAGGATTCGTATTAAAATATACATTTTCATGCTGTATATGTTAAAATATCTATATTTTTTGTTTGGTTTTTGGGTATATAACTTCAAATGTTACTTTTGCCACACCAGAAAGTAATAAGGAAATTAGATTAAAATAAATATAATATAAGGTGTTGGATAAAAATAAAATAGAAAAAAACTAATTACGTACTATTAAAAAATAATACTGTAAACTGGTAACATTTATATTAGACTATACTAATTAGCAATGGTATGGGCAGCCGGCTGTAATGGAGATCTTTTGTAGCACGATACTAGAAATAACCTGGTTGGCTTTCCGTCAATGGAAATAGGAAGAACGTTATAAAAATCCTGTCAAGCGTTTCAATAAAACTGTTCGATACAAATTAGCCGTCGAATTGCTGTTATTAAATTTAAATGGGTTTTAATGCTTTTCAGATTATTTTGAAAAAAACAAAAGCTGTCAGAATATAAAAATACTTTAGAAATATGAAAAGTTAAAATACTTAAAAGGACAATAATTTCCAAATGATCTAGTCGGCACGTTCTATATCAAATTGAACATCGATAGAGTGTCGGACTGTGGAGTTACTCCCAAGCTCTGGAAGGGCGCCTACAAGTATTCCACACAATTAGGATTGATACCATATAGAATTAGTAGGCGAGTAATCGGTTTAAGAAAGTAAGAGATCAAAAATGGCAATATTTAGAGATCCCCCAATTCCAAAGCCAGCAGAGTGACATGAATATGGCTTAGTGGATAAAAGGGCATCTGCTTTTGCAACTAGATGAAGTTGAATGTGGGATATTTCGAGTCAATACTCAGCTCCCAAGAAGCAGAGCTGATGAAGAAGTGAAATCAGCTACATGTACTAGTAGATCGCAAGCAAGTAGAGCTGCTGTTGCCATGCAAAGCGCGAGAGGAATCCGATCCGACGCTGCAAGATCAGTGGAGCAACAGCACGTAGGGAAAGTGGACTAGGGACAACTAATCCCTGAACTGAGTCCATGGGCGTGAACGCGACCACACGGAGAGGTAGACTTTTACCATGACCCCACCAGTTTCTAACGGGACACGGTTACTTCCGGAAAACACCCTACACAGAAATAGGTAAGTTAAAACCGAAAGCGCCTTATAATGTGGGAAAAAGACGATGTAAGCAAACCTTTTCGATGGGTGGGGGGGGCAACCCTCCATCTCCTTCTCTCCTTCCAAAAACCTTCGTCCGATCAGCGAAGGATGGGGAGAAGAGATACTTGGCGACGATCCCGGGCAGACGTCATCAATAACCTGGGACCTGCGGAAGAGACAGATGGTGGATACGGTCAGCAAATATGTGAGAATCATGAATTATAAGTTAAAACGAGAAGGACGGATGCCCTAGCCATTAAGCGTGAGAGTCAGCATAGAGCTCACGTAGCGCGCACCCGTACCCCGAAGTAATGCTAAACACGGGTCTCAGTACGGGGATATGAGCGCGGGCCGTTGGGGGTTAGGTTGTCGTGGGTAGGCCTTCATGGGAAGAAGGAGTCCTACACTCGGAAGTTATAAGCGTGCGGCTTAAATATCCCGTCAGTGCATAAAGCATTTCCTCCTTCCACGGAAAAACACAAAAAAGAAAAAAAACTAGTAAACCATCGCCGTTTGTAAACTTTGTAATTTTTTCGCTAATATCAATGACGAAAAGAAATTATCTCCCTTTTGAGGACAGTTGGTATTCACGTTGTTAGGGCTAGTCTTTGGATATAACTGACGAAATATCTATGCGCACGAGAACAAAAACGTGTTAGGTGAGCGGGTATAAAAAACAAAGTCTGCATCGGGGGCCTGTGCAACAAATGTTTACAAAAAATGTCAAGAGCAGCTCGAAAAATGCTTTATTCCTCTACTCGAATAAAAATGGTTTCCCTACAGGTTTCCCCACTTATATTTATATAACACGCAGAAATAAAAAAGCCAATTACAAGGCCTCCTATTTGCCTTATTGTGGTATGCACTCTTTAATAATGAGACTTAGGTTATTGCTATTTATATATGCGAAAAATACCTATTTATTAGGAAGAAAAAAACTCACATAGTTGCTGATAATAACTTATACATGCACGCACGACGATCTTCGTTAAATTTGTGTGAACATTGCGACATTAAAACACGACAGTTTCTTTCTTTTTCGTATAGACAAACACATCTCCACGCAAGACTACATAATTAGGACTCCCCGATCTCCGATTTTAGTCTCGATTATGAGTACGTAAAGATTTGTTGTGAAAAGAATAAAAATAACAAAAAAATATTATTGAGCCTGATAGATCGGAAATAACCATTATGTGCGTCACATTTAAGGAATTCTTTGATGACCCTAATTTCATCAATGATTAATCAGCACAAAAAGAAATTCTAAAATTGTAGGTTCGGATATTTAATTTTAAACGAAAAAAAAAAAAAAGAATTCAAATTTTAAAATATTATGTACTATTTCATTATTCATTGTGTAAGAGAAACAACATTGACTAAAATGTCGCATACAATGAAGTTCAAGATTGGTACATTTGACGAGCATTTTGACAGAATGTTAAATTATGAGCGACGCCTAGGCCGAATTATCTTTCAGCAGGTGATGAGAATAAACGACGTAGAACTACAAATGACCCCGCCTTCAATTAGAAATTCAAAAGTCAGGTGAGCATGTTTGTCAGCATTGTTGTTAATTTGACCAGCCTATGTATTTTACTGATTCATGATTTGTCTATTAATTCACATTGTATTAATTTTCATTTCTAACGCCTTCTAAATTTTTATCCACCTTATTATTATAACTGCCGCCTGCCTATATCATCGATCAAAGGTTATCAGACGCAGAACTATTACATAATCATATCTAGCTGGCTAGAATAGCACGTCTTAATACAGTAGTCTCAGACTAGGTTAGTGAGTAGTAGTATAAAAAAGGTTGTTTTATGAGAGCGCCAATAGGCACTTTCAGACTCATGGGATATACGAACTTAGAGAACTCATATCATGGCTACTAGATCGCATAAAGGATCGGGAAAACATATTCATTGCACGCATCTAACAGTGACACCAGAATAAGCCTTAACGCGCCGCACCTAAAAACTGATTTTTTGTACCCATTTGACGATGACTACGAATGTTTTATTGAAGTAATTTCTTGTTTATGTTGCCAGTAGCAGTTAAGCAGATCTTCAAATGATATACATTTATATTGTGATGTAGTTTTATTTCTTTTTAAATTTTTTCTTGGACAGAAGCGGCGATAGTAAATAGTCTAAATAATTTGGCTAAGATAAATTGCAATGACTTTAACCGCTTGCAATCTTAGTGCGAGATTTCATATGTTGAAATTATGACCATGAACGGTGTTTTTATAATCTGCAGTGACTGGCAAAGAACATCAACGACTGTTGATATCTGTCTGATGTAAAGGAATCTGATTTCACTACATTGTAAGAATCCAGTGATCACGGGGCTTAGCATGATAGCGTATGAACAAGTGTCATTGATTAAAAAGAATAACAAATAATCGTTTAAAAAAAAACCTAAAAAAAAAAAACATGGCGTTTTTTTTTTGGAATAATGTAGATATTCTATGGGTGCAAATTCTAACCTTTTCAAAACTAGGTCACCCTGGGCGCCGATTGCAAAATGGATTCATTCGCTAGGTAATTGAAACCCATTTTATTATATCAGTGTGACAAATAATTTGTGATAGGAACTGTACAAACTCACGAGAGAGTGAGATGAACCAACAGGGCGACATTATTCTTCAAAAAAGAATACGCCATTGAATGCTATGCAGAATGAATCAGCAAAAAACGCTGGCGGAAAATCACGGCGCTTCATAAACAGAGACACTACCATAGAAATACATTTACGTCACATAAACGAATAGCAGATTATGTACAATATACGTTAAAATAAATATGTGTGACCGTAAAATTATGCATTGTAGTATGTATGTATGGAATATTTATTATGCTTGTTTTAGGTGATATACTTTGTACAGCCCATAATGTATTATTAGTGAATTCAGCACGAATCGATACGTATGAAAAGCATTAAAATTTTACAAAACGACTAAAAATTATATTTAAAGCCAAAGGAATTAATGCTATTATGTATTAATACTTATGTTATGCACTACTATATTAGTTGAGCCGCTTTAATAGTTTTAGTTATTTTATGTTTTTTTCTTTTTTTTTTTATTGTTATTTGTATGTCTTATTATCATAACTTATATTAATTTTTTTGTGACTACACTTTTGCATTTGATGGACTTTATTTGGTCAATTGTGCTGTGGGCTGCTCGCCTGTATGGCTGGTTTTATCGACATTTATGTCTTTTCTATTAATGGTTTAATATAAACAGACTGATATTATGTTGAGGTTGCGTGCAGGATATTGCTGCCAATACCGGATGACTACTAGTTTTTGTTTGAGTTATTGTTTGTGTACTGTTGTTATATGTTTTGGCGTTTGTGTACGGTATGTGTGGATTGTTTACCCTCTTATATTCCTACTTTATTTATAGTGCTTGTTTAATTAGCCGTGTCCTCCCCTTTTCTTTTTATAATAATTTATCCATTGTAGTTGTTTACAAAACATTGGTTTTAAGTTTTGGACATTATCGAGTAGGTGGTAGTTGTGTGAAGCTGTTGCCTGTAGTAGGAAAACGCATAATGTAAGAAGCGCATGCGCTTTGGAAACGTATATCCACTGCAAACAATAGCATAATATTAAAACAAAATTACAATTTATAACAAATAAAAAATGAAAGGGAGTCCTAAAAAGAATGAATAACTGGAAAAAGTGTAAGCATTTACATAATAAAACAATAATAATACTTAAACGATCAACCCACTTATCACCCCAGATTACATGACATGGTTTTTTTTGAAAGAATATGAATAGGAACCTATTGTGCGAAAATACCGTTGTTCACTATTTTTCAGTGATTCTATAGGAATTAACGCCTATCAAAGGACAACTACATTTTTTTATCTTTTTGGGATATCACACAATCGCATAAGCCACAAATCGGACCAACACAACGATTTTTTTACTATTTCGAATCCATGCAGCACCTAGAGTTTTTTTTACTTATTATGCAGTGTATCGGGTTCTGAACTATAATATCAA